>WAAE01022524.1:0-67067 GCA_013400495.1 Nicator chloris
GTTGTATGTCTGTCTCCAGCCTACAACCATAATGTAATACAAAATAAGATATCTTAAAGAAGTAAGATCACAAACTAAACCCGGCAGGAAATTCCTAAAATACTTACCTCTGCTTCCTGTGTTTTTTGCTTTCACAACAAATGAAGGAAAGAACCTAGAAATTGGTGGTAGTTTTCTACCCGCAGTGTTGCTAACAGTTTCATGGAAAAAGAAGTTTTGGCCTTTTTTGGTGAAAAACCTTTTGGCAATGGTTAATTACTAGACATTTTAAAGGAGATAAGGAGACTTGGACATGCACAATGTAATTTAATAAAAGTATTTACCTTCTTAGTTGCTTGGGAAATGGACATGCTATTAAAATCCTCTCATAAAATGTTTTAGGAGAGGAAATAAAAGACACAAGAAAAAACTCATGGAGAAATCCTCCAATAAATTACTACCTTTGCACATCACCTCCAGTATTGCTTAGAAACAGATTTGCATGTAAATTTAGTTTTAAACTATTACTATTTCTATCATGCCACCTCTTATATCTGGAAGAATCTCCATGCAAACCCCACAGAAAACTATGTATTTTCTACTATTGTGAGGGTTACAGAGATCTTGACAAAAGATTCTTGGTTAAGAGTAGTGCTCCTTCTGGTAATCATATGAATCTCACTGTGAGTTTGTGTATCCACTTCTTCTCTTCTCTATCATGCTTATGTTGCAAATTTTTAGAAGCATGTTCAACATTACTAGTACAAACACCCACACCAATAACATTAAGTACGTGCAGTGGGAGACCTTACGGATTACATTACATAGTGCTAGGATGATCCTCTGAATATATGTGCAATATATGTACACATTCCCACCTGCTGCAATGAGACTTTAGATCTCTTTCAACATTTTGGATTGCCATGGTAATTTTTACCTGAAAGACCATACGCCATGACATTTGTGGCAGTACATGGAAGAAGGTGATGCTCCCACAGCTAAATGCTTTTGTCAAACCTTTGCATTAAAGAGAGAATGTAGACATAGAAGGTCTGACATCTTACCCTGTATTTTCACATCTTCTGTCTCTGGTATCTTAGCACAATTGATATTTTCCAAGAAATGTCAGGCTGGAAGAAACTCCAGTAAATTTACTGGCAAATCTCACTGTCAGATGTTTCTCTAGGCTGATTTTTCTTAAATCTCTGTTGAGGAAGGTGCCTGCAGCTTGCCTAGGGAAACTTCCAGATTTAAGGTTTTTCCAGTAAAGGCAACTAAAAGGAAAGGTAGCAATTTCTAATTGTGCCATAGTCATGAACAGTGTATGCTAAATGGCAAGCACACTGTGCAGCATGCTAAATACTAGCATGCCAATGTAGCTACAAGACACGCACCTGAACATGCATTCAGCATAACTCCTGTGACTTGTACTCCAAACATTCATTCAAGTGACACAGGTGCTTGGAAACACAGAATCATAGAATTGTTTGGGTTGGAAAGGAGCTTTAAAGATCACTTAGTTCAACTGCCCCTGCTTTGAGCAGGGACATCTTCCACTAGGCCAGATTGACGAGAGCTCTGACTACCTTGACCTTGAGGATTTTGAAGATGGCACATCCCTAACTTCACTGGGCAACCAGGTCCAGTGTCTCACTACTCACACACACACACAGAGGCACAGAGAGAGAAAAAAAATCATAGAAACATACGAATTAATAGATGTTACAGCTAATGATCATGAGACTTCTCAATAGAGAAAACCAAGAATTTAACATGCAAAATACTGGGTCAGGCAAGGATCATTGGCAGATATTGCTGGGTGGCTCTGATGTCTATGCTCCTGCTGAAAGGCACAGGTAGGGCTAGCAGGATTTGGCAGCCAAGGAGTTAGTTCATTATTGCTAATGACTCAGGAGTGCCTAGTCCATGTAGAAAAAGAGACAACTCTGCTCTTGGCAAGATTTACATAACCGACTAAAGCATAACAAAACAAGCATACGAAGCATGCAAAATCACAGCTACTGAACACTTCATGGTATTTCTTTCCTTTGCCCTCAGAAAATGGCAATCTTAGGGATATTGTTAAATTTCGTGTAAGGAAAGAAAGACTTAAATAAGGAAACATGCATCTGGAACTTCCTTTTACTGACAAGTTCTTTGAGACCACATCAAGTAGCTATGTCAGGTCCAACTACCCCCCTTTCTCTTCTTTAGCCTCACCCACCACCCTCCACAGAAAGAACAAAGGCAGCCTTGGCATCCTTTGCACAGATGTGTTCACTCCAGAAGGAGTGATGTTACCTCCTCATCTTTATTGGTGATATATTTCCATCCATGGGATTTCTTAGCAAAAGTCTGTATGTTCCACTGTGGTGGGTTGATCTTGGCTGCTGTCACATTCTCACTAAGCCACTCTAGCACTCCTCCTTCTTATCTGTACAGGGAAAAGAGAATATAATGAAAGACTTGTGGGTTGAGATAAGGACAGGGAGAGATCACTCACCAATCACTGTCAAAGGACAAACAGGCTCAGCTTAGGGTATTTAATTTAGTTTATTGCCAAGCACATCAGAGTTGAATAACCAGAAATAAGAACAAATCTTAAGAACACCTTTCCCCTTCCCCTTCCTTCTTCCCAATTTCTCTACCCTCTCTACAGAATCTCACAGGGGAATGCAGAATGGGAGTTGCAGTCAGTCTATCATGCATTGTCTCTGCTGCTCCTTCCTTCTCCCACTCTTCCTCTTTGCTCCAACATGGGGTCCCACACTTGGGAGAACAGGTGTCCACAAATTTCTTCACTGTCAGTCCTTCCTATGAACTGCGGTTCTTCACAAACTGCTTCAGCGTGTTCTGTTCCAGGGTTCTCTGCAGGCTGCTGGTCTATATGTGCTCTGCCTGGGACCTCCATGGGCTGCCCATGGAGACAGCCTACCTCACCATTGTCTTCATCACAGGCTGCAGGGGAATCTCAGCTCCAGCACGTGAAGCATCTCCTCCCTCTGGTTCTTCACTGCCCTCAGGGTCCGCAGAGCCTCTGACATTTTCTCACTCCTCTCTCGTAAGTGCTGTTACCCTTTCTTAAACACGTTATCACAGAGGCACCGTGATAACAGCTAAACACCACTGATGTTTAGCTCAGCTTTGGCCATTGGTGGGTGCATCTTGGAGCCAGCTAGAACTGCCTCAGCTGGACATGAGGGAAGCTTTTGTTAGCTTCTCAAGGAAGCAACCTCCTGCTACCAAATCCTCACCAAACAAACCCAATACAATCACTCTCAAACAACAAAGTTTGTCTCTGTCTTCTTACATTCCTGCGGTAAGGCTAGAAACATCTCCCTTTCTGGTCAGCTTTTTTCATACGCTAAGGGATTCTTACATCTCTCTGGAATTTCCATTATCCAATGCATGCAATAGAAATAACAGTACCTCAGTTAGCACCTCTTTTCAGTTTCCAGTTTTGTCTCTGAAATCTCCCTTTTCCCTCCAAGTACTATAGGACTTTTGCTTTCCCAGTCTGACCTCATTTTGCCTAGCCTGTATTGTCTCAAAGACTCCATATTCTGCCTTCTGACATGAGAACATTTTTGAGTGGTTATAAGAAGTTTTACCAGGAGGTGAAATTTTTTGAGCATTTTTGAATTATTTTGTAAACTTTTGTCCACATCTTCCGTTTCTTGACAAAGCTTCTTATTCCCCGAGTACAGAATAGGCATTTATAGGTGAACCAAAGGTTCTCTTAATGATCCCAACAGAAAGCTTTCTCCTGTAAAAAAACTGAAGGTGAGAATAAAATCTGGACAGCTCTTTCTTACTTTGTGTTGAGGAGTCACTCCATACATGTGGAGGTCTTCTGATCTCACACAAGTGAAACTGCATTGTAAATCATCAGTAGAGACTCCCTCTTGCACCATGTTGATGTTGCAGTTAGATGTGTGGCCGCCACACAGGCAAACACATTAGTGTGCATACAGTGTGCAGGTCTTTAACCAGGTCAGCTCTTTTATTCATAGCAAGAGGGCATTAATAATGCAAAGACCTGTGACTGTTTTGAAAGATGCCACGTGGTATTGCCAGTGTAGAAAGTTCTCTAGGGGAGTTTCATCCTAGAGCAATCCAAGAGAAGACACTTCACAAAGCCTTTGAAATGTCTTCACCATTCTAATACCGGTCAAATATTTACTCAAACATGTAGGTTCATTATCTTTTCTTCACCCTCCACATCTTCCAATTAGGATTGCCTGCAACCAGCAGCCTGGCTTCTGCAGAATGTATGTTCCCTAATCCCCCACTCTCCCAGTACAAAGGTCTTATTATGCACCTAATTTGAAACCTGGCCTTGTGGCCCCTGTCCTCTTTCTGGCCCCATGACTTACTGCTCCTTCTGGCTGCAAGACTTATGGCCCCTCACAACTTTCCTAGTGTGAAATGAAATACGGCAGCAGTCCCATCTGCTCTGTGCAGGAGAAAGTCAAGAAGTCATTCAGTAGTTGCAGTCCTTGGGAGCTAGAGAGGCCCTCAGCAGGGCACACATGGGAAGAATGAGGGAAAAGACACAAAACAAAAAAATTGCAGTTAAAGTAAGCTGAAAAACTTGGATCTAATTTGCAATACATTATTTAAATGGTGAAGAGCAGAAAGCATTAACATAAACAAAGTCAACCTATCAATACGTAGTGACAAATTTGGATCAGCTCAGAGGGTTAGAGCAGGGTGTTAATAACACCAAGGTTCAATCCCTGTATGGGCCATTCATTTAAGACCTGGACCAGGATTTATCCTGACATTTAAGACCCAACCCAGAATATTGTGTGACTCTGTGAGAGGAGCAAGTTGATCTGAAACAATTCTTCACATGGGTTTAAATAATCAATAGTAACTACCTAGGAAAATACTTTTACCCAAGTTTGAATAAGGTGACTGTAAGGGGGTTAGCCTTTTCATAAAAAAAAATACAAAAACAAAACTACTGTGCTGTTACTAACTTCTGGCAGACATACACACACTTTCCTTACACTTAAATGATTTTTTGTAACCAGCAAAGCAGTTCTCCATGGCTCCCTTCAAATCCTTTCTTAATGCTTATTTTTGTTTGTGGTAGCTGCAAACACCTGATAGAAGATAGATAGAGACAGACAGCTCATAGGCTGGGGCAGTCCTTGTCAGAGTGGTCACTGTTGTGTCCCTGTTGCCTCATGCTTTTTCTGTCAGCCCATAAACACCCATATTTCCTTCCCTATCATGACACTGTCAATTCTTTAAACAGAAACCTTCTTCTGGTCATAGATAAGATTCACTTATGACAGGATTAACATTTTATGGTAGAGAAGAAAAATGAAGGATGGCCTTTGCCCAAAAATCCCACACACAGATTACCACAGACAAATGGTAACCCTGAAGCCAGATTTTATCCCGTCGCTTCAACAGAACCAGAAGAACTGTAGGTTGTTGTGCATGTGACAGGAATGTGGCTTACTTTGTGTTTTTAAAGATAAAAATGTCTTACTCCTTCATCATTTCACTCATCTAATATGGTGATTTTTAACGTGAATAAGTTTGTGTGTGGGTTTGTGACAATATTTAAAAGAATATTGAAGAATAACTAAATAAATGTCAAGTTGCTGTTGTTATACTTAGTTTTACCATACAGAAGTAGGCATTGCGATGTAGAAACTTGCAATGTGGGAAAGAATGAGAACAATTGCTCTAACTGAGCATACTTTTAATATCAAAGAGCTGTAAAACAGCAAACTCTTTGTTTCACCCTCAGATTATCTATGTATATTTATTACTACAAAACACAAATTTGCTAACTTCTTAGCACTTCAGTGACATTACCTACTTTGTCAGGAAAAAAAATTCTAGTTTTTTACTCCCCAAATTCACAGCAAAACCTGCTTTTAAAATTTGCTTGCAGCTCTCCCTGTGCACCATGTTTCTATACATTGATGCCCCCGAGGCTGCAGAGGGTGTGTCTGTTTATGCTGATGCACAGGACAATGGTGACATTGGCTCTTACTGCTACGTGGCTGTGCCTACACAGTCACGCTCCAGAGGGAATGTCCATGTGAGAAGACAGCTTCTGCTGTGTGTTTCTGAAGTGAATTAATACAAATTTCAAGTCTTAGTTCTTACTGTCACTATCAACTAGCATTCTGTGTGAGGAAGAGGCATACTTCAGCCTCAGGTGTCCTTTGGTGTTTCCTGAGAAGCAGTCTTCACAAATAGGTAGGAGCTATGGGCTCAATGATCTAGTCTTGAAAGTGACACTTGAACTCCAGTCTCAAATGTACTTTCATGTTCCATTCTCTTCAAATTACATCCTTCAACATTTCCAAACACAAGTCTGAGATTTTCATCCTGCAAATCAAGAGGATGAGCAAATGTAAATGTAGAATAAAATGAAACTGTTGGCTAAGTGACTCTGATCATGTCTTACCTTAAAATGCTACAATACCTGTAACCTTAATTCAGGTCTTGATTTTTAAAGAATAAACACTTAAGAAAGTTTGAATAGAATCTTCTCACCTGGGAAAAGGCAGATCTCAACACAATGCCAAAGAAGACATTTCAGGTGTCTGAGAGGAGTAATCTGCAAGAACTGTTCTTCTTTGAAGCAATTGTGATCAGAAGCCCTTAACCTCAATTTGTCTACAGGCAAAGGAATTAAAGATTTTTCCTTAAAACAAGGATAATCTTTCGTGATACCTGTTCTGTAGTCAACCTTCATTAAAAAACAAAACAAAACAAAAAACCAAACCAAAACAAAAAACCAAAACAAAACAAAAAACCAAGACCCAGCTTCTTTCTTGATTACTAGAAGCAAGTATAGATTAACCACCTGTGATTAGAATTCTGCTTCTTTATAGTGAATACTGTTGAGAAATTGAGTACTTGTGTATGTTCCTGCAGGAACAGGAGCTATATTTGTTTTCATTTTTGATGTTATACTCTTTATATAAATGACAGAATAACAGCTACATTAGGCAAGTAGAAAAGTAATGATTTCTTGTTTTGCTTTGTTTGTACATACATCTCTTGCTTTGCCTACTAAATTGTCTTTACTTACATCTGTAGGTTTTCTCACTTGCACCCTCCTGATTCTCCTGCATCAGAAGGAGTGGAGGAGGGTGGCATGTGAGTTAGTGACAGTGTCAGGCTCATCTGTCTGCTGTAGATAAACCATAAACCATGATAGAGATACTGAGAAGAAGATTTGGGGATTATTGAAGACTTAATTAGTGTTGATTAGGGGACAAAACAAGAGATCAAGATGTTTTGGGGAGGAACAAGTATGGGAAATAGAAGGATAAGAGGACAAAAGGCATAGTGACATTTAAACATGTTCCTTGCTGCTCTGCTTGCTTCTCTGGCCCTGCCATGAGCCTGGTCACCACACTCAGGTGGTGTTGTCTTCCACTAAAATCCATTCCTAAGCAATTTCCTGGGTGAAGGGCTGTCTATTCTGCATGCACATGTGGGCATGGGTGTCTAAGTGCCAGCTGCACCTATGGCCTTGCACTGTTCCTGTCTCTGGGGCATCAGGATGGAGCAGGGACCACGTGTCACAGGAGTCCATCTATCCACAGTGCCAGGGACTGGCATGGGTGCTGTCGTGCAAGCTGGCTGCTGGAGGCATTGGGAGCCTGAGCCAGAAAGCAAGGGTTGGGGTCAGCTGTAAGACTTGTATGTGTGTGTGTGTGCCTGTGTGAGACAGCTGGAGACAAGAGGATCCAGGTGACACTTACTTGGGGAGCCAGAATGTGCTTACATCCATCAGTAAAGCTGCAGACACTGGGAGCATGCATGCAGAGGTGCCAGTAACCACGTAAACTAAGGATCCAGGACTATTTAGGGAGAGTTTCAGTTATTGGAGCAATCCATACTTTGTTTAAACATATAGATATGTTTACCACCAATTGACCTTCATCCTGATGAGCCAGAGAAGGCAACAGCACAAGGCCATTGGTGCAGTTTGTGTGAGTGGTGCATTTTTGTGTCTGACTCCACCAACGTGGCCACCTATGTGCATATGTATATATGTGTGTGTGTATTGTGTATGAGTATCTGAGTGTGCAGTCCTGTATGGGCCTGGCAGTGTGGAGCTGCAACAGTTCTCCCTCTGTTGGACTACCTGATATGCCCTCTCCATTAAAAGGTTTTGATGTCATATGAACACAATCACATTGCAAAGAGTTTTTATTTTGTTTATGATAATAAAATCTCACCCCAGGCCCAAAATTGGAGAGAGAGATTTTGGCACCTTGTTTCAAATGAAAAGAACAAGAACCCCAAATACAGCATATTTAATGGGGAAAAATAATTCCTCATCACTTGCATTTCTGAGAGTCTCTGGCAATTCCAGAAAGGGTAAACAAATTACTAGAAATTTTGCATTAATATATACTTGTTAGGTGGTATTTGAAATAAAAAAAGAATTGCCACAGATTGAACTGAGCAAACAATTCCATGGTACAGTAACCAAATAGTGGTATCTACATAGACAATAATTTCAAAAGGCCCAGGATGACCTGAGGAGAATACCCTCATTTTACCTCAATCAGTTATGCTGCAATTGAAAAGTTGTTGTCCTAGTTCCACTGCAATTAAAACTCTGCTCATTAGTCCCAGTGAAAATATCTTCTCTTACAACACCCCTTGTGTACTATAATAAATGAGGAGCAGACTGCTCTGGTATTGTATTCCTGTTTAATGGGCACTGATACACAGTGGGATGCCCAATATCCTCCTGGTGCTGCTGGAGGAACAAACCACTGAGAACACAAGCATCAGTTTAGGACAAAAAGTGTCTCCTGTCCTATCCTGCTGAAATTGTGGGCCAGAATTTAAATAGGCAAAATCAGCCATCCAGACTGGTATTAGAGTGCACCAGAACAAAAAAAATCCCAGCCTGCTTTATTTTTTTTTTCATTCTTTTTTCGTCCCAGAGAAGATCCAGAGACATCTAAAAAGCTTTTGTAAAAGTTGTCAAAAAAGTTGAACTTCTGCTTATAGCCTTTAGATTTTTCTGAGGACAATTTAGTTTTCTGAGGTACTGCACAGAATTGACAATGAATTCAGGCATAAAACACAGTAGTTAACAATTTTAGTTTACTCTTTAATTCTGCACCTAGAGCTCATGTTAAAGTCATGGTGGACTGTTTAAAGAGACCTATTCAAGAAGATAATCACAATTTTCTTAATTAAAGTATATTACAAATCCGATCTCTACAACCTGATAAGGGATAAATTCTGTGATATGTTTAAATTTAACTTGGAAAGTTCAATGTAGACCAAAATTAATCCTCAAATTCAAAAAGTGAAAGGTAAGTATTAATACCAAATATTCCCCTTGCTTAACTCCATGACCAAATATGATCTTTTTAAGTAGGTCCATATTGTGTGTATTGACACTTCATTTATGATTCACTTTTATTTATCATTGAATGTACTGTGAACACTACAAATTGAGATCTAAACCTAGGCCTTCAAATACATATGAATAAATCTGTGATAATACCTGCATATAGATTTTGTTGATTTCAGTATTTTGTTGATCATTCCATCTCTTCAGCTGTGCTCCCAAGAAATTCCAAGAGTTTCAGGATACAGCAATGCCTGTAGTGTGATAATGTTATATGAAAGCAGGGGAAATTCCTGAGGCACAGCTTGCTGGTCCCTCTCTTCTTAACAAGAGCAAACCTATCCAAGTTTTTTCACTTTTATGCTGGAGCTCACACTCTGCTCACTAGCCAGAGAGTGAGTTCTGCATTTCCCAGCTGACTCCTGCAATGACCTTCATGAAAGCAGTTTGGCTGGCAGAGGGGAAGGAGCATGGAATGTAAATCAATGTAAATGACCAGTTTGACAGCTGAAATTGTTAATGTCTTGAAAAGGCAACAATGGTCCATTATAGTAATCAGCACCAAAAACAAAATAAAACCACAGGGAATTATGAAAGCCCTCTAGGTTTGCTTAGGTCACTTTACACTGTATATAGAGAATTGTGTAGGGAGGGAGAGCAAAATTAAAAGTGACACAGAAAGGAGGAAATTACTTTTTCACATTTCTTCTGCTCATTGCTCCTTCCTATCCCCAGCAGATGCTCTGGGTACAGGTCTGTTCAATTCATGTTTCTCACTTGCCAGCCTTGTGGCTTCAGAGTCTGCAGATCAGCTACCACACAGAAAGCACTGTTCCCATTTACACCACCAGCTGCACTGCTGTACCTGGATATGTGTTTCATGGTGCTTTCCTCTGGGACTGCCTCTCACTACCCAAGAGATAAGCTGAGCTGTTTGCCATTAGACAGCGAGGGGACCATTTTTGCACTCGTCTGAAAAGCAATCACCTTCCACCTCACTCCATTGTCTTAAGGCAGGAGGGAGAGGTCTTGTCTGTCTTGCTCAGTTTCCTTAGACAAACTTGCTAAGTGCATGCAAGAAGGAGGTAGCTGCAACCTTCATTCTGCTTTTCTAACAGTTTATTCTATTTCAGAGCAAGCCAGGCATAAATACCTTGTAACAGAAGCCAGAAACCTTAACAGAATTGCTAATCACACTCTTCTGCTGGCTTGTCTTCTAGGAATTTCTACTGTACTGCACTGTACTCCACGCACCGTTGCTCACACTGAAAGACCCCTAACTGAAAAGAGACAGCCTGAGTGGTTGCTAATGGAAAATAATGGAAGAAGTTACAAACAAAAGGCAACACATTATAGTGCTTGTTATCTCCCTGAATATCTTGATGTATATTGATGGGACTTAGTGCCTTCACTTCAGGTTTCTCTAAGCTTGACATGGACACACTGCCATGAGGATGCTTAAGCAGGAGAATTACAAATACATCACAGGAAGACATGCAGAACAGACGCTGTGAGAGGGACCGTTTTGTCATCTGGGTGCAGGGCAGAAGTCACACCGGTCATTTGCTACTACTTAACTTCTCCGCTCTGCAGCCAGTCAGCCACTGCAATTACTCTCTTCCTATTAAATAAAAAAAAAATTATTTACTTAGTAACTATACATCTAGCCACCTAAGAAAGCGCAATTATTTCTAGAAAATCTTTGGGTTGGACATAGCAATTAGATATGAAGTTTTTGCTTCACCTACAGCAAAACTGAGCTCCATTCTCTTATCCTGTCTGAAGTCCATGTTCAATCTACTATGCATTTGTATATTGTGAAATGTACAATTATATTTCATCACCAGTGGAACATGAAGGGTATTGCTTTTTTAGGCAGCCTATTCTTAATTTTGTAAGCTATGGTTTATTAGCTGAAGCAAGCATAACACAGATGACTGACAGCAGTGAAAGCGTTAGTTGAAATCAGATTGACCCTGGGTTTAGTTTTAACCAGGTTTAACAAAGACAGATAGTTTAGACTGGCAATGGAGAGAAGGAAAAAAGAGGGTGACACTGATTGGAGTGTTAAACCAAACTGCTGCTCCTGTCCCTGAATAAAAACAAAAGCAAGTTTTGTTGCAAGTCCCTTGTTTGTCTTCAGTAATGTAACATTTTGTGGAAGAGATGCAAGAGAATGGAATGCACATTAAAGTCTTCTGTGAAAGGTCAGGCTGAGAGTCACAGACTCAGAAGAAAAACAGAAAGAAGATGAAGTGTCAAAGAACAGAAATGAAAGCTAGGTATGAGTATCAGCTGAGATTCCAAATTAGTTGAAACACACTTACAATGTTTCCCATAATGACTTACGGTGAAAAGAAGTTACATTGGGATCACTTGTAGAAGAAGTAAAGAACTAACAGTATTTAGTGATAGACTTTAAGATACAGAAGGATTATCTGTTTTTTTTCAAGGTACCGTTTTAAGGCAAAGCAAAGACCACATGGAGATCTGTGTGACTTAATTCTTGAAACACAGCTTGTTTGATGAATTAAAGCTAAGAAAGCAGAGCATCTTGTGCTATCACTGCAGTCAGCTGCTTCATCTTCAAGCTAGGTTTCATCTGGACAGAAAAAAATTCAGCCATGTCTCAAACATTAAAAAATCTAGCAGGTAGTATAAGGAGAGGTCTTCAAACCAGAGCATGGGAAATAATGCTAAATTAAAAAGACTAATGTAACTGCAAAATAACAGGCTGTAGCAAATCATTTTACTACTAGGAAAATCACTCTAGTAGTGAGCAAAGTGTACATTTAGCTATCCCTTAATTAATGTGGTATAAAAACGAAAGGCAAAATGCAACACTCGACAAGAACAATACAGGCAAATCTAGACTTCAATATTAAAATTCTACATAATGCCAAATATAACATTTCTAATTTCATTATTCAAATTATCCCCTCAGGTTTAATAATTAACTGGTTGTCAACTAATTTTCAGGAGGTTTGTATCTGTTTAATTAATAAATTATATGTGATAACTCACTGGTGTGGCAAATTTTGTCAAAGGCTAAATCTAAATTGTGTGACTATCTAGTTGCTATCTACTTGCATGTGTTCAAGTGAGATAACACTGCTGGTCTTAAGAAAAACTAACTGTGATACAAGGTGGGCGTGTTCGTGGAGCATATTCTTACTCCTCTCTTTGGCTGCAGTCCAAAGTTGCTGTTGTCCAGTAATGTTTTCTCCCTTCCCAAATATGTTACACCAGAGATGCTATCACAATTGCTGATGGGCTCGACCTAGGACAGTGGCAGATTCACCTTGGAGTTCTCTGGAACTGGCTCTGTCAGATACAGGGGAAGCTTCTGGCAGCATCTCAGGTAAGTCACCCTCACAGCCCCCTGCTATAATGTCTTGCCTTGCAAAGACAATGCACTTTGATTTTTCTTTTATTTTCTTTGTTACCTCTAAGAGAAATCAGGTTTCAGACGAAGGCATCAGAAAAAATGTAAAATTAGTTTAGCTTGGGTTGCAGGCTACTATCCCAAGGGATTTCAGTTGGCCTTCAGAGGAATTCTGACGTGTCCCTGAGGTGAACATGATGCACCCACAACTTCTGCATCAACAAAATGTCCCTATGCTTGTGTCATTTGGTTCACAGTTAACATGGGATACATGAAAAGTCGTGCATGTGTGGTATTCCATTTTTGCTGAGGCAAAAATTCGGTAGCAGTAGGAATACTTTAACTACAGTACCAGTTAAATTATGGTAGTTTCAGGAAAAAAGTGCATTCAGACAACTTAGAAAAACCAAGCCATATGAGGCGTTTCCAGGAGATGGTGCTATTCTCAAGCCTTTTGCTTGAGCCTTTGCCTCTCAGGGAAAAGACTCAAAGGATCACTATCCTTCCCCTGCTTAGATTGGGTTTGTATATTTTATAATTAAAATAATCACGAATTCATTTGGTTCCTGAATTACATGTTGAAAGTCCACACTGCTGAAATCCCCTCAAGAAACGCCCTGTGCCATCAGGTAGGGGATGGAGGACGCTTCCTACACCTATATGGAGGGAATCAGTCCCCACTAGAAAGGGAGACTTAAAGGAATTAACCTCCACGGTTGTTCTAGCTTTTTTTTTTCCCAGAATCAAACCCTTGGGTCTTATTCTAAACAAGAAATTTAAGCCCAGATGTCCCCCAACAAATGCCAGTGAGAATTAATGGCTTCATTTTATTAATTAAACCATAACAGACAGTGAAGAGAAGGGAGTTGCTGAAAATAGCCTGGAAAGGTGATGCCAATGCAAAAGAATGCCTCTCAAAACCTTGTCCACATTAAGCCTTCAGCATCACACTCTGTTATAGGTCTTTTCTGTGCCTCCAACATAGCCCCTGGGTCCAGGATGCCCCCCACTTTCAATGCCAAATGGCTACTGCTCAGATGAGTTACAGACTACAGAAGAGATAGCTCCTATTCTCACTTTTGCCTGACAATGTTAAACCTTGCATGTCTCCAGAAAGTGTTCTAGACCTAGCAGTCTGTTTTTCAGGAGAAAAGTTGGTTTTGTAAGCTAAGGAAGAGTTGTGAGAGAAACTAAAACTAAAGGCTAGGGAAATCAACCGGAAATTAGAGACTCAGTTACCAAAATTGCACAGGTATGATTTGGAGCCTGGATGCCCATTCCCAAAGATCCCAAACCATTTGGCTGTAGTGCTACATTACTCTACATCTTATTTATTTTTTGCTAGCAGCATGGCTTCATGTGAAGACCTAGGTCATTTTCCCCAGCTCATCCTTCAAATCAATGAACCTGTGTCCTGATGGTTAGAGCAAATCTGCTGGGCTCATGGGGGAAGTGAGGTCAAACCTCCTGCCTCAAGCCATGGAGAACACAAAGGTCTTGTCTCATCCATTGCTCTGGATGGAAGAACTTGTATTTTACATAAAGGCCAATGCAGCAGGTCTCTGGGCACCCATGAGAAATGGCCTTTTTAAAAGGCTGAGTGAAGAATCAACAGGTTTGTGGATCTTGACAGGCTTAGTCCTCAGCTGCAAGATGATCCATGCAGCAGCAGGAACAAAGAGCCTCTAATGTGCCCGGGACAAGCCCTTCAGCCATAAAAGGAATTTCAGTTTCAAAATTTCAGACACTGGGGGGCTCAGACAGCAGACAAGTGGGCAGGCAGACTTTGGCTAGTACTGCCTAAATCTTCTGATCTCTCAGAGACTTGGTCTTTTGGCTGTAAAAAGGAAAGTAATGTTTGTCTTAGGGTTGCAGGACATGCTTGAGTAATGTTCCAATCCTACCAAAGTCACTGAAATGCTCAAGTGAATGAGGTGGCAGAACTGGATCCAGATTCTGGGTTTGGTGGGGAACAGAGTCCCAGGAGTTTCACTTGCCAGCAGCATCCAAGTTCTGAAGGGTGAATGGTATGTAGTCTCACCTGAAGATGAAAAGTCACAAGCATTAGTTTTGTTAAAAGAAAACCATAAATTTTAAATTCACAACTATCAAAAAGCAACAACTTTTTTTTTAAATAAAAGTCTGAGAAGTTTAATTAATTATTGTATTTAGAACAGGCTAAATTGTAATTTTTTGGCTGAGATTTCACAAGGCCCAAGCATTAGAACAAACTTCTGAAATATACACCTGTAGTTCATGGGCACTCAGGGCTGAGCATTTCTGGAGGAAATAAACAAAGAGATGTCTAGTCTGGTGTTCTCATGGTCACTTTTTTCTTATATTCACTACATATTTTGTTACTGCTTCTTTTGAATGTGCAAGAGAAAGTCTTGGCTTGTGTTCCCCTAATTATAAAACCACACCAAAGACTTAAATATATTTTAGTTAAGGTATGTAATTGTAATTTGTCTTCTGTGGTTTCTAGGTAGACAAACCATTCTGGTTTTGGTACGAGTTTAGAAAAGCCTCTTTGCTCTGGGAAGATATTTAAGCATACACTTCAGTTTTAAAATATATTTGTGGCTTGTTGGAGTTGTGATCAAACACTTCCCTGATGATTTCAGTCAAAGAACTGGGATATTCAGTTGGTTTGTGTTTTACTTACCAGGAAAGTCTGCAACAAGAAGCTTTAAACGGTGAATTAGTGAATCAATATTTTAGACCAGGAAGCTGCTTTGAATTACATTTTTCAGCTTTCGGAGTATTACATTAAGCTCTAAAAATGAGTCATTTGGGATAACGAGTGGATCATAAGAATCCATTATGAATATATTAGCTACATTGCATTTTAGTCTTATAAAAGAATAGTTTCCCTCCTCAGCTGAAGGACTTACTGAAAAAAAAGGATACAGAAGCATATGGTATATTACTCCATGGCTCCTTACACCGTTTGTGCGTGTGCCAATAAACTAAGAGATTGTTTTGTGTAATTTGTTCAACAGGCATAAATTTATCCATGTAGCTGCTCCATTGACTTAAAAATAAGGACTGCATTTGACTTTGTATCAACAACGGAGAAGTGGGTAAATGAGCAGAGCTTTTGGGGCTTTTTTCCAATGTTTGTATGGAGAAATCAAAGAACAAATGAGTTTGTTGTTTATTATTGATGTAGTTAGCAGATGGAAAACATTATAGCCACCCTACATGAAGTCCATTTATGGTACTAAGAAGTAAAAAAAAAAGAAAATTAATTGGTGTCTCTATCAAAGAACCCCTGTAAAAATGGGAATAGTATAAAAAAAAAGATTTGCAGCAGACATATTTTAATTCACATGCAAGCATTACAGCTCCAGTGTTGTAAAGCACAAGACTAAAGGGAACAGCTGCACCTGCACAAACTTCTGAGGTCACTCTGCACCTGGACAGTGTGGAGGTACAGGAAAGGCACAGTGCCTGCTCACTTACCTCTTCCCTTCTGACTGGCAATTTTCTGCCAGTTTATGCCAATTTATATATTGGTTTAATAACTCAATAGGATTTCTATTAAAATAAGATTATCCACTGATGTGGGAGATATCAAGACATCTCCCCTCTATGTCAGGTACTATCCTTTAGGCTAGAATATCTTTGCAAAACTGGCCCTGTTTTCACTGAAGATTCATAGAGATTCAGGTTCATCTTCCATTGAACTTCAATATAATTAAGTTCCTTTGAAAATTTCAGATCTTTTTCACTGATAGTGGAAATAGTTTGATAAACTGCAGATTTGCGTACAAGAAAATATATACAAAAAATCTCAATTCAAGAAATCCACTACTTCTTTAACCCAAGGGTAAAAGGGGTTAAAGAATACTTATGCATCTGAATTAAACCAGAGCCAGCCAAGCTGCCAAAAAAAAAGATCTGTATTTTTAATTATTAATCTTTATTGTGTCCTGACAGCATCCTGGTTAGTAACTCCTTAAGTCAGGTTTGCACATAAAGACTCAAAACCAAACACAAACATTCTGGCTAGTGCTGCATCTAAGCTAACAGTCTTCTCATGGCCTAGAAGGAAATGTTCTCCCAAGGCACTCAAAGGCCTGTCAGTCTGCCTTGGCACAGGTCAGTGCTTGTAAATCCTAGCCGTAAATCCTTTGGTCCATGGGCATGGATGCCAGCGCTCTGCTGTGATGGTCAGCATTTGAATGTAATGTTATGCAAGGAGGCAAAGGCTTCATGAAAAGCAATAGATATTGTCAGCTTGCAGTGAAATGCTGAGGTTTGGCAACCCTGACTGCACTTGAAGCTTCCCAGAGCAGAGCTCCCAAGAGACCTGTACTGCTGGCTCCAAGCTCCATAAACTTAATACAAAAAGTTGCTGTAAGACTATCCCTCATATCAGCTGAAGCTCCAGTACAGGTTATATCAAGTCATGCAAACTATTCCATGACTGGAGAAAGTGTAGCAGAGCATTATGGATGCTCTCTGGAGGCCAGAATCTTTGATACGTGTTTGAGGACTCTCAAACCATGCTGACATAGGGTAGAAGTATCAAAAAAGTATTTAAGCAATGGAGCATTCATTATCTTTGTAGTTAATTGATGGAGATAAAGCACTCTGAGAAAGAAGGATCACACAATGCTCTTCTTGGATTTGTTCATTCTGTAGAGTTTCATGGAAAGATTTGGTCATTCTACACAAGCAGTTTGAACTGAGTTTTAATGTATGAACTACATTTCAACAACCATCTCTGTTCTGCAGTTACTTTACAAACGTCACATTTTCCCCATTTTTAGCTTACTGAAGCTGGGCAGAGCTTTGCTCTCATTAGGACCAGTAATATCATACAAGACTCACTCATAAAGCTTCTTTAATCTCATCTCATGAAGTTATTGCTGTATTCAGGTTGCATGTCAGGCAATCCCGCCGTCTGTTCAGCTTTGCTGCTGCAGAAATGTCTTCAAGCCAGTAGGTGGTGGGGTCTGAGCGCACAAGCTCCGCCTGACATCAGGATGCAGGTGAGAGGGAGTCTCTGTGCCACCCCTGCTCTCTCAGAGCATTGTCTTAGCAAGTAACGCAAATTCAGCACGGTGTCAATATATCAACTATTTACTTCAATAAAAACTAAACCTGCTTTTCTAGCTGTTTCCATGTTTCATTGCTTTCATCCTTCACTGCAAGCTTGTCTGGAAGGGCACCACACAGTGTCTGGCACCTTCCTGGAAAGTTAGAGCTAAACAGCTACAATTGCTCATAAATATTTTTAACTGAGTTTGTTTTTGTGTGCATTCTCTGATGTAAATCAAACCACAAGCCCGTTTATAATTTCTGACAGGATGACAGAAATGGTAGTGAGTGTACTGAAATCAGAAAATGAAATAGCCACTAGAGGACAGGAGAAATCCTACTATTGTGGCATACAAAAAATAATATTTTGTATAACACAGTGAAGAGATGTCAAACCCAAATACATTGTTTTATCTATTTGGACTAAGATACTTCTTGTTTTGTCAGGGAGCTGCCCATCAAATTTAGTTATTTGGGTGGTATAACTAAAATTTTTTTAAGATACTGCAATAATATGCAACAATGAATGCAACAAACCTTTAAGAAAATAACTTGAAAAAATAATTGCGTTTAATTTTATCAGAAGCAAAATTGTTCCTCACAAACTACCTCTACAGAAAGAGACAAATTAGTGTAAATTAGTAAGTGTAAATTAAATTAGTGTAAATTAGTAAGTGTAAATTAAATTAGTGTGTAAATTCTCAGATGTGGGAGCTAGAGTTGGATTTGCTGAAAATACACCAACGTTATCCAGAGAGAGTGAACATTTTTAGTAGCTTTAAACAGAATAATCTGAAGATGGACAGAAGAGTTTTTAAAAGAGTCATTCCTCCAAACTATTTATTTGTCTCATGCTTTTTTTTATAGGAATACACAAGAGGTCATAATCTCCTGATAAAAATTTTCAGCAGGTTACCTGATCCTATGTTCAGAATTGAGATGTATTTTTATCCATCAGAGCAGAAAACCTAAAAAGGACTCAGGTTAGTAAATGCAGCTCCAAGAGACACGGCACAAGGGCAGTCAGAGGATGGTGTTATCCTCTGTACTCTTTCTCTAGCTAATGCAAATCTCTTTGACTGCTGCTGTCCAGGTCCCTTCCTCCAGAAAGGAGATGTTTTGGGGCTGTTCAAGGCTCTTTCCAAAGACATGCATTGACCAAGGTTCACATTAATTGATGAAATGTTTCATTTCCCTGTAATGAATGTTTAAACAGTGAGAGCTTTGCTAATGCATTTTGCAACTGCATACTAAGATCAGTGCCAAGACAATACCACAAACATAGTCTGACCAACAGATGATAAATTATCTATTGGTGCTCCTGTTATCAGATATTGGCTTGCAATCTAATAGCTTTTACAGTTTTCCATTAGACTTGCTGGCCATTCATTTAGTCCCTGTGAAGAGGTACTGCGCAAAACGGAGGAAGAGGGATGGTCTGGTCTGGACAGTTTCTCTGTTATCAGGGAAATTTAGCTGCCCAGTCTGACCAGGGGGCTCTTGATGAACAGCACAGCAGAGGATGCGCACCAGGTATTGTTCAAACATGTCAGCAAAGAGAGTAAATAAACACAGGACTCTTTTGCCCACCACCAGGTTCAAGACTAAAAGCATACCTGGTTCCTTCTAATCACAAGAAGAATGGCTTAAATAAATTATGACAGAAAACAACAAGAAAAGGAATATTTAGGCCTGATTTCTGATTTGGAGGCCTTCAACCTTTGGTACTTAAAGTACCTCACACAAAAGTGAGGAGGTTCCACACCTCTGGGGCTTTAATTAGGACAGCAGTGAATGACCACTTTTGCTATCAGTTTAAATTAATGACACTGCAAAAATTCTTTGAAAATTTTTATACAGAGTGCATACTTGTATGTAACCGAAATGAAATCTTGTTTTATATGGAATATGCCAAAAAAAGGTCACTTTTTCTTATAATCATAATTGTACACTATGAACTTAACCTTACAAGACAGATGGTAATGAGTAGGGAATCTCTGCCAAAATTCTGATATGATGTTGATGATGCTGATATTAAAGATATTTTTGATGGCAGGAAATTGACAGTGTAAGAACTGTAGCTCAGCTATTTTGACATCAGGCTGTTGGAGTGAGTCCAGAGGAGGCCACCAAGGTGATTAGAGTGATGGACCAACTCTCCTATGAGGAAAGTCTACAGGAATTTGGATTATTCAGCCTGGAGAAGAGAAGGGTTTGGAGGGACTTAATTGCTGCCTCCCTGTACCTGAAGGGGGCCTACAAGCAAGATGAAGCAGGACAAGAGCATGCAGTGACAGCATGGTATGGCTTAACCTCAGCCAGCTGAAACCAGTGCTCAGGACAAGGGAAAATGGCTTCAAACTGAAATTAAGCAGGTTTAGATTTGATATTGGGAAAGAAATTCTTTACTGTGAGGCTGATGAGGCCCTGGCACAGGGGTCCTGGTTTAGGGCAAATTTGGGAGGAAACCTCCAAATGGGATCCTCTGGAAAGCAAGCCCAAACAGGGCCTCTCCCTCAGTTGGTCCGGGAATAAACTTCCTCTGAGGAAAAGTGGAAAAAACTATTTATTTAACAAACAAAAGCTCACAAGCACCAACAATTGAATAATATGAAACAATAAAACCCCTTGCCGCTCCAAAAGGGATTCTCAGAATGAAAGTGTCCTTGCTGGGGTGTATCTCAGCTCTCCCTCAGTCTCTCTCGGGCCGTCCAGGCCCCGCTGGGCCGCAGGTGTGAGCTCCCGGTGCCTCTCTGGGCTTTTCAGTCCAGGACAGATTTAAACAGTCCCAAGAAAAAGGCAAAGAATCTGTCCAGGGACCTTCTCTGCTTCAGCTAGCCAAAAACTAATTAGAAAGGAAAAAAAAGAGGGAAAAAACTC
Organism: Nicator chloris; assembly: GCA_013400495.1. Taxonomy (NCBI): domain Eukaryota; kingdom Metazoa; phylum Chordata; class Aves; order Passeriformes; family Pycnonotidae; genus Nicator; species Nicator chloris. The sequence goes on from WAAE01022524.1 coordinate 20,658, forward strand.
CCTCTCTGTCTGTCTGAAGACAGCACAGTCTGAGGAGAAAAAGGAATCTGCAGGAGTCACAGCAGTTCCTCCAAACAAAAAACTGCCTGCTCCTTCGCTCTTGAAACCAGCCTGAAAGGTACAGGACATAATATCCAACACAGACAGGGCAGACAACTGGGGACAACTGGGGATACAAGCATCATAAAGTCACCCTAGGACAACAGGTTACCCAGATAAGCTGTGGAGGGCCCAATCCCTGGCAGTGTTCTGGCTGGCTGGAGCTCTGAGCAACCCAGTCAAGTGGAAGGTGTCCCTGGCCATGCCAGGGGGGCTGGAATTGGATGAGCTTTAAGGTGTCTTCCAATCCAAACAATTCTATGACTGCGATTTTATGGTCATCTCCCTTGCTCCAGTCCCAGCAGCTCCCCAGTAATTTGTTATTTACAAATCCCTCACACCTGCGTGAGAGCTGTTGCTGCAAACTTATCATTAGATATTAGATGTTTCTAATACAAGGTTTATCTCAGTGAAATGTTTGATCTTGAAAATGAAACTTAGATGCCACAGCACCTGATCTTTGATGTTTTCGCAGAGGTACAAAGTGACACCAAAAACAGGGACAGAGATTTATCTAGAAATAGTGAAAGCAGGTAATGGTTGCTAGTTTAGAGATAGGTAGGCTGTCCACCTGATTAGAAAGTATAGGGCAAAATATTGCCAAAAAATTGCTTGGGTTAGTACTGTTTCTCATTCAAAGAAATGGTATGGGCAAGATTTTTATTGTTCTAAGAGCATCCATGCAGCTTGCTTTCACTGCAATAAACATGCATAAAGATTAAGTGAAATAATCCCCCTAACCATTTTTTCCATCTCATAAAAGTGTGGAATTTTTGTATATAGTTTCCCACAAAGAGACAATGTTTCTAAATTTCCTTGTGCTTTTGAAAACCTGCACATCATACAGAAAATAGGCATAGGAAGATTTCCTAGCCCCAAGGATATTAGGCAGCTCTAATTCACTATATTTGGAAGAGGCAAAGGGAATTCAGGTGTGAAGGCTGCAACATGAACACCAGCACAAGAACTACTTCTCTTGATCTACAAAATCTAACCCTAGAGACACAGTCAGCAACTGGATACACCATAACCATCAGAGGAGGATACAAGAAGGGTATGAGAGACATCTAAAGGAAGTAAGGGGATTATATATGCACTGAGGTGTTGGGAGGCAAGGAGCATATATGTGGGAGGTGGAATGGAGGTAGTGGTATGAAAACAAAACCAAGGACACTAGAAAACTCTGGCTATGCTCCTCCTGCAGAACATAAGACCTCTCCTGCAATGCTGGACATGTTGGGACATTGGCAGCATTCTTCCTGGGTTTTCAAGATATTTATGCTGAGAGTTTTCCTCTTAAGACAAGCAAATTCCTGGAAGACAGACTCTAGAGGAAACATCTAATGCTTGAATAATTTTCCACATGTGAACACTACTGAATTTTGAACCACTCAGGATTAATTTACCTTCACCATGAACATCATGATCTATAGTAAAGAGGTTCTAAGAAGTTCCTAGCAACCAGTCTCATTTGATCAATGAATTATCATTCTTTTGTTATGGTGCTGAAAATTTTACTGTACATGTGAGTCATCTTATTAAGCCTTGCTCTTAAAAAATCAATAAAGAGAACAACCTTCGTTGTGGTAAAAGATTCAATCCTAAATATAATGATTCTACATGCAAAATTCATCCTAACTCAACTTTCAAGTTTACTTTGGGGTTACCTATTTCATTTATCATTGTATTTATAGTAAACACAATATGAATGATACTAGAAAAGTCTCAAAGTGTTAGAAAAATGTTTAAATTTTTAAGTGGAATATCTCAAGATATTTTAGCCTATAAAGAGAGTACAAAGCCCAGATATGCTTTCCTTTAGGCTTTGGTTTTCTTACACAGAAGAAAATTGATAGAAAATCTCTCCCATGAACAAATGAGATACAGTCAGCCGTGTCACAATGGTTCATGCCACTTTTTCTGTGTTTTCCTCTGCATCTGCTTCCAAAATTTAATTTGAAATTTCCTGTCTTCTCATCTAATGTCTGAAAGCCATCCAAACTCTCAATAGAAAAGTTCTTTTAAAAAATTCATCTTTGTCCTTTACTTTCATGGCAGAACTTATGTCAGGTGACCATACCAGAGAAACTTTTGTGCAGGACCTAAGAAAAAGGAGACTTAATTTATATTTTTATAACTCTTATCCTAAACTTCAATCAAAAGCACAGATTCAAAAATTATTACATGATCTCTTCTACTATACAAGGTTTCACAAATCGCTAGCAACACAAAAATTCCTCACTAAATTATAGCATATTTTTCAAAGCGTTTCCCATCTCAGTTTGAAGCTCACAGATGGGCATAAAAATTCCATGGGGAGAAAAAGGTTTACATTAGGTTGTTCTAATAGTTAATTGTACTAACATGTAAGCCATCAGTCCTCCCTCCTCTTTCATCCTCTCCTTCCTAGAATTTCTTTGATGGTCACTTTCAGCCTTTGTTATGAGTTGGCTGTTAAATTTTACCCTGGTCCAATTGTCAGACAAGTTTGATTATGTCAATCTATTTTCTATCACATGACTTGAATTACAGGTCTTCATTGCATTTTTTTATTAAACAACATAGAAACCTTCTTACGAAGAGACTACATTTCCCTAGAAACCTGACATAGAATCTTTAAAGGCACGTACTCATTTTCTGATTCTCTGCAGTTTCAAAATTAATTTTTTTTATGTACTCAAGATTTGACTAATTATTCAGTAGAGGTCAGCCTGTCCCAGTGTCTAAATAATAGTTCTTGCAAGATAGTGAAAACTGTTCATTTCCAAGGACTACAAAAGGACGGCTTCTGTTGAACATTTTGCAATAATTATTATCTCTACTTCAAATAGACTTAAAGTTTTATTATTACTTACCTCCTTATGAAGCTTATTCAGTTAAATTGTGATTAAAGGTCACTGTGATCACATTGGATGTATCCAGGCTCAGGAAGCACAGCTGTGCTGTCTGTGCTCAAGAACCACTTCTGCACATACTTTTGATGAAGAGAAATTGAATGAATGAAAATAATCTGAAAAAACAAACAGAGGAGAAACATCCAGACAATCGATGTAGTTTTTCCCTCTTAGTGGCACAGTTGCAGGATTTCTAATGCAATTGCCAAGAAGCTAATTCCTTTTACCCTGGCTATGCACAGCTTTCAGGATTGAATTTTAAAGCCAGATGAAAGATTTAGAGACAGAAGTTCTACTGACTTCCAGAAAACCCTATGTTCTTACCATAAATGCCCCAAATGCTTCTGATGTCATGCATGCAGTTTCTCTATGTCTGAAATAGTGGGCCTGTGAATCAGAACATCAGCAAACATCAGATCAACAGTGAGTCCCCAAACATATTTAAGTATGTAGTGTCCAGCTCCTGAAAGCCAGTTCCTTTTCTCTGACTCATTTTTGAAGGCTGACTACCTACCACTTCGTCCTGTATTATGGAATAATGCTGAAATACTGGATTCTCAAAGATATCTGTCCCCTAGGTCATTCTGTCTGGCCATCATATCTATGGATGTGTTTCCTAGAAGGGGCATGTCACCTTTTTCAGTGGAGGAAATTGACCTGATATATGAATGCATTGGGAGGGAATGGTACAAGGGTCCTCCTCCCTCTTTGGGGAGATCATAGGGGGACATAAGATTGGAGGAGACTCAGAGCCAGCCACACATGAGCACATTTATGTGCTAATTCCCTCAGAAGAACTACACCTATCAGATATCCACTATGCCCATTCCCAGAAAGTTCTAGGTGCTGCCTAACACTTGCCAAAGGTGACCAGAAAGGAACAGAAGCATAGTCATGTAAACATCAACAGAGCTTAATCTCACACTGACATCTTGGTCTAATGCTAATAAAACTCACAGAATAGATCATCAGCATCTTGGTACTCCTAATCTCACAACAGCTTGTAAAGTGGGTAACGTGTTTATTTTAAAAATAAATATGCTAAGATGCTGACATGCTGGCTTTTGCCTATGATGTATCATACCATGGTTTACAGAATGACAGCACAGCTAGGATTGGGAGGGGCCTTTTGAGGTCATCTTGCCCAGACCCTCTGCTCAAACAGGGCCACCTGTAGCCAGGTGCTCAGGACCACGTTCAGATGGCTCTTCAGTATCTCCAAGAATGGAGACTCCACAACTTTTCTGGGTAACCTCTGGTAGTGCTCAGTCACTTTCACAGGAAAAATGTATTTCCTAACATTCAGAAAGAATAGTGAATCCTGTGTTTCAATTTGTAAATACCCCCCTGCTGAATCCATTCTGAGCAGTGCTGATGATTTTCTTGTTCTTCATGTGCTTGAAAATGGCTTCCAGGGCTATCTGTTCTATCACCCTCCCAGGAATCAAGGAAAGGTTAACCGACCTGTAGTTTTTATTTCTACTGATGGCACAGAACCTCAGCGACTTCAACAGGCTTTAGTTCAAGTCATAAAGAAAATGAGAATAGACCCAGAAACCTTATCTTTTAGTGTTAACCACCAAATATGCCTCTTAACTTTAGTGATGATCTACATTGAGCCAGTAGTTGCCTTCTGGACACAGGAAAAGTAGAGCATTTGTTTGGACAGCTGAGTAGTGAACCATTTTCCAGTAGCACCTCTGAGGAAATCAGAAACAATAAGAATATACTGAATAGTCATTACAAAAAGGCACAAGTGTCTCTTACTAAAAATAGCAAACCTGCTACACTACACAGTTCAGAGGGATTTTCATAACTCTTTGGCTAGTATTATAATTGAGATGTTTATCTCCAAAGTACAAAATATGCTCTCTGCATCTGACTGGCTTTCTGTTTTCTGGGGGATTTTTTGTCTGTTTGCATACTATCTCTCACTTGCACTCCCTCCTCCATTTTCCTAGCCCTGCAGTGAACGGACACCCTCACTGTCATATCCTTTTCCAAGCCTCCTGGTATTCAGCCTCTTTTAATAAAATCTCATCTAACTTCATTATTTTTAAATATAAAAGGGAAAAATCTATTCCCTTTCCGTTGCACTGATTTATTTCTTGACTACATGCACCATTCCAAAACATAGCCCAATAGTAAGAGAGCAAGATGGAAATTCAACTTGCACATCACATCTACAATCCCTTCTGGGTTGTGTGACAGGGAAGAGAAACTAAATATAGAAATTAAATAGCTTCCAGAGTTAATCTAGATAAAATAAAAATTTTAATATTGGAATTGAATATCTAATGTGGCTTTTAATCAGTATACTAATGGAATCATGTTTCAAAATATGAAACAGAAATTAGAACATTTAATATTTTCCATCTCAGAGTCTTTCTCGTAGGATCTGTATCAGTTTTTGCTTAGGTGTTTATAATTCCCTTCATACACCTTAACAGAAAAAACAATTTTAATCTACAGGAAGCCTTGGCCACAGCCCTGATGAAGATGTGCTGCTGGGTCTCTTTTGGCATTTACAACACCTGGCCCAGGCCCCCAGTGGCTGAAAATTGGCTTGGGAGACACTGCAAAGCAAAACTGCTGCCAATCCAGCAGTAGGTTGCTGCCTGGCATGAGCTGCTCTGTGCTGATTTAAATCCAAATCTCGTCAGAACAGCTGTGCTCTGTTGAGAAATCTTACTCCTGCTTGGATGCTGCCAATGACTCATTCTTGCACACAACTTCTGCTGCAAACCAGTTTAAATACCAGAAGACATTGTACCACCCCAGAAGTGCTGGAAGCCCTGTGACTCCCACCTAGGCTGTTGCCTTCTGTATCCCTTTCCCTGGATGCTGCTGCATCTCCTCCCTTGTCTTGCATATCTCCACACTTTGGGAGCACCCTCTTATCTCGTTAGGATCTGGAGGCTCTCAGCTCCCCTTTGCCCTGGGGAGCAGCTGGGCAAGAGCAGAAGGCTTGGTTGAACCTGTCCCCTCCAGGGGCCAAGGGGCTGGAAGTAGCAACTCCCTCCTAGAAGCTTAATGAACTTCCCTCTGTTAGCACTCTGCCAGTATTGGTGCATGAATCTGGAAACCTCACATCATTTCCATACCCCATTGCTGTATGTCTGTCAGGGCTTCACTGCAGTTCAGCTAATGGACATGTCTGGGTTCCCCAAGCTGTGTTCCTCGAGGTACCAAAGTTCCTAGATTATTTTGTCATAATATTGCTAATGGCAAAGGCTTGCAAAGCTGTCTCTGAAATATATTCCCACACCCAGATACCTTAATAATTTATAAAGTCAGCAAATCACAGTGTTGGCACAAAGATGTTTTAATATTAAGCTGCTGTAAGTTTGGACCAGATACATTCTGCTGAGTCCAATGAAAGGCAATTGCAATAACATGACAAGACAGTTGAAATATTCAGTACACTTGGAAAGACAGTTGGAAACCGAAATATTTAACAATTTATGCATTGTTTTTGCAGATGCTTAAGAAGGATTTGATTTGCCTGAATACAAAACTAAGCTACTAATAAGGTCAAAATCAAGTTATGTATTTACAATATGTTATGCAAGAGAACAAGCCCCTCAAAAGGACTATTCTATATGTATTTCTTTCACAACATGCTATATAATGATAAAGTAATTCCTCTCATCTACTTCTAGTAATGTCAGGCACATGGCACAGGAGATAGAAATGAATGCAGGAAAAATTATCCAGTTGAATAAACTCACATAATTTTGCCCCTATAGGAAAAATGGCAGTCACAAGCAGTCAGCTCTGGAGTAGAATACAGCAGGTTCCAATAGCTTGCTTTGGGATGGAGGAGACCTGTGTGATATAACATTCATAGAGCAGAAAGTGCCATAACTGTGTGCTTAGTCTGTATGGGCATGTTGTACTCACAGCAGGAGTCGTTTTCAAGCATGTCAAGTTTTTCTTCATTTCAGAGGAACCCAGAATATTTGAGCAAAGAAAACAGAGTTTGTGAATAAGACAAATGGCATTGCAGCAAATAGAAAAATATTGGGTCCCGGACTGAAAGGATCATAGCTGGAGTAATAAAATTAAGAAGCAGAGCAGACTTGTACTGGTTTTGACTGGAGTAGGCTTAATGTTTTTCACAGTAAAATAATTTTGGCTGGGGTTAAACCACAACAAGGTTAGAGTTTTATTAAAACCTAACAGCCATAAGGTAAGGCAATTACAGCTTCACAAGCACTATCCTTGTCTACTTTCATTTGCATTCCCAACCAGGCATTATGACATTTCCCATCCATGTTTCTAACACCAAAAGGCATTATATGTAGACCACAAAGTTTTGTCCATATCTCCCATTATGACATCGTACTAACCCTTCTCTGGTTTCCTTTGTTAGCCACCTCCTATCACTAATAATATCAATACTGTCTTCCAGATACTGGTTTCACCTTTCTCTATACCCAATCCTTCCCAGAGGGCTATCCAGCAACTACTGTTTCACCAACAAAATGAAATGCTAAATTATCCAGCTGGTTGACTTTGACCTTCTAACTGTGAATTTGAGGTTTCATATTTGGAATTTGAAGAAAAAATTTCCCAGCCTGGAGCTGAGAAATGCCAGGTGCATATCAGATGAAAAAAAGTAGAAAAGTGTTTCATCTAGACTAGAGAGAATTTTCCAGCCAACAATGATGAGCTGCAGCACCTCAGTACATATATGCCTTTCAAAGAGAAGTACATTTAAGTTCTAATACTAAAATAACTTGTGCATATAGACAGCAATTTAACAAAGCAGAAGTCTGCAAGGGAGCTTAAAGCATGCTTTGGCAAAGTCCCAGTAGGACAAAAACATTCCTTGGAAAGGCAACATTGACAATATCTTATTGAAATCAGAGGATCATTTCTTCAATTCAGACACAAGTCTTTACACACAAACAATAAAGCTATATGGCTTTGTGCATCTGTACTGGGCACTGCACCCTATGAGAAGCATAGCCTTAGCCTATCATTCTGCCTCAAGCCCTGGCTTGCCTGGCATCAGCACCATCACCTTCCCAAACTCCTGCAGTGATGAGCTGAGGGAAGAGTCTGTATCCACACTCAGAGGCAATTTCTCCACGAATGCAGTTCTGTCTCTGTCTGCTCTATATGAATGTTGGCACTTGAAATGAGGTAGGGGTAGAGGAGCTCTGCAGCCAGGTGTCTGGAGTGCCTTGCAAGCTGGGGCTGTGGTGCAGCCCATCGTGCAGTGCCAGCCCTGTGGCTGCCCGTGCTGACAGGTGCGCCAGGGCAAGGCACCCACGGGCGCCAGGGCACAGGAGCAGGGCTGATGGTGCTGCTGCAGAGCACACAGCTGCTCCTCCTCTCTGCCGCGGTGGGGCCGCCAGACCTCACAGTCCTGTCATCAAGGAGCAAATATTTCAGAGGAAAATTTGATTTCATCAGTTTCACACACATTTTAAAGCTGATTTTAACCACTTTTGTACTAGTGCTTGCTTCTTGCCCTTGTTGTCTAGATCTTGTTTCCATCGAGTTCAGTGAAGTCTCTTCACTGAACTCAATAGTTCACAACTTTACGACTCTCACAACCAGCACCACGTTTCTGATTGCAAAGTGCTGTATTCCAGCTTTGTGTTTGATCTTGTGTCTCTGTCTTGCTTGATCTCAAAACCTACAGCACCCTGCTGCTCACAGCTAATTTTAAGCCCTTTTTAGTGCAAGTGATAGATGTCTGCCTTTTGAAGCTGATTATTTCCCAGCTGCTGCACTTTACTGCAGGCAAAGAGTTAGTTAGAAAAGCAGGTGAGGAGATGTATTTTATGAGAAAAATTATTTTTCATTTAACTTAGTCATAGAAGTGGTTAGACTAGATGCACCCAGACATCAAGTAATATATATAAGAGTAATTTAAGTTCAAGATCTGTTTCCCAGATCACTACCCAGAGAGAGGAGAAAAAAAGGCAAGATTTACACAGACACTCAGCACTGGAAAACTCTGTGCCAGTCTCCTGATGATGAGGGACACAGACACCAGAGAGAAAAAGAAAATAAGCGGTAGAACATGGTTTTATCTTGTCCTGCTGTCTTTTTAGAAAAAGTGAACATCAATTAAGCGTGAATGTCTTCGAGGACTGCCCCCCTTAGGAAAAAAATACTGCGGGGAAAAGCTTTCATCTTCCAAATGAGCTGCTTCTTTACAAACTACATTGGCTGCTTGCCATATGGGATTTGACTTCTGTTTTTTTCTTTTAGTAGTAGTTAATGAGAACGTTTGTCTGATCAGATTGTTGGAGTCAACAGAATACAACAGTAAGAGACAAAAGCCCCAAACAGGCTTGGTGTTGACTGCCCTGTTTGTCTGCCAAACACATCAGTCCAGGAGAGTCACTGGCTTTGTTCTTTTCTGCTGAGCTGCATGGGATTTGTAGATTACAACAGGGTTAATGAGCTTTGTTTGTCAATCCCAAAGCACACCACATAAACACCACACATTCATAAGGCAGCCTCTCCTCCAGGGCTGGGAAAGACCTGGGGGCAAAAGAGGCCTGACCAACCAGTTTCTGAAGAGAATAAACCTGATGAATGATGAAAATTCCTTCCTATTAACATTGCTGCCCTCAGGGATACACAGCTGGCTTTCTTCAGGACAAAAAAACTGAATGTGAAAATGGCTAGTGGTTTGATTTGGTATGGTTTTGTCTGTGTGCTGCAGAAATGTGGTGCTTGCTTCCCTAACCCAGTTACATGTTTTCTAATGTTTGTCCATAGACTCAGCAGTAAAGGAAAGCTGTAAAGCATTTTATGCTCTCCCAAGACTTGTGGCCATATGGTTGATCTGATGCCCAGTAAAATTCTGAGTTTCAGTTTTTCACATAGTATGAAGCTTTCTAATGTAATCTACCTTTGTGGCTTTTGTAGCCAGAGTCAAAGAAATTTAATGCCCTAATTACAAAAAAACACCTCAAAACCAACAACAGCAAATTCTACCCTGCACATGTTCTATCTGCTTTCTGTCCTCACCTCTTCTGAACCACTTTGCCCACACCCTAGTTATACGTTACCATATCCTGCTCAGCAGTCAACAGGAAATTTAAAAAAAAAACCAAAAAGCAATGAAGTATCACTATAACATAATTCTCACCAGAGGAGATGCTGCCCTCTTCGCTGGAGACCATCACATATATATATATCTATATATATATGTCTCATATATACATATAACATATATCACATATGTATATATAATATATCTATTTTTAATATATGTCATATAATTATATTGCTTCATTGGTATCAGTGTTGAAACTACTGAGAATCAGACCAACACAGATATTTCTGTATCTTGAACTACTGTAAAAAAAGTAGAAAAGAAAGAGGAGAGTAAAGCATCAGAGGTGTTGAAACCCTCCTGAGACTTACTGGGCATTAGGCGTGGACATAATCTGATGAAAAGGGACCACACCTATTTGTAGATGACAAAACTGTGATGATACCAATCCACAGCATTGGTATCATCCACAGCCACAGAGCACTGAATCCTCACCCACGGGCAAGTAAAAGAAGGTTGCTTGTAAATTATGTGAGTAGAAACCTAATTTGTATCCAGGACATTTCTGTCAATAAAAGCAAACATCCCAGACTTCTGTCTCCTTCTTGTTTTCTTTTCTTCCTGGTTGTTAGTGAGCATTGTCTTATCCACAAATCAGTAGAGAAGCTCCATCAAATACACTTAAATCTGGCCACTGGCCAGAAGAAACCAACTTTTTTTGGATTCCAGGGAATGCTTTACTCTGTTTGACAGAAACAATGAAGTCATACCTTAAGTCTAGGTAAGCTAGAAAAACATCTTTCTAAAATTAATGCCTTTGCTCCCAAGAGAGAGAAGATACAGGGACAAACCTGCCTGTCTGAGACTAGCTGCCTAAATAGGATCCAGTAATCCCAAGTGTTTTGGTTTGGCTTATTTGACTGAGCCAAATGCATCCTGATTTAGTAGGTGGGTTGTATTTGCTGGCAATGGCAGAGCTCACTGCCCTGTTTCACACCACAGTGAAATACAGGGTATCTCCAAAATGTTTGAAGGCAAATAGAGCGCAGTTCTGGATGCAGCCATCTCTTCAGCTACAGACTTTGACTGAGCCTGCTGTCCTAATGCCAGTGGGGCTGAATTGCAGAAGATAGGGGCAAGTGCTTTGGACACTCCAGCAAAACAAAATACTCATAATAATAGGCAGATTTAAGCTTTCTTTTTAAGTAAATGGACTAGGAACTGTGAAGGTTCATCTCCTCTGACCAGCAGCTACATGAGAAAATAGAGAAAAGAGTCTCAAAATTATTCCATGTTACGTCTGAGCACAGGAGATGTATTTCACATTTATTTTCCTTTCAGAGAACACAAATGTTCCCCACCCCATGCCTGGGAGAAGCAGTGCTGCAGGTTCAGCTGTGCATTTTTGCTGCAGAGCAGCCTTGAGGCTCCTCTGGCGACATCAGAAATAAGGGCCAGGGCTGGAACAAGGCCATGTTGTTGAGAACCCTGGAAAGGAAGAAATAGTAAGAAGGGATTGTAGAGAGTTAGTCTTCATGTTCCTTTACCATCAGCTGTGAGAGATTTTGGGAAGAGATGTGTTGCCACTTGCATAGTGCAAGCTCTGCACAGCTCCTTCCTGGCCATAATTCCCCCTGCCCCAGCCCAGCTTCCCAGCTATCTGGAACAGACTAAAAGGAGGCCATGCCATTTTTCTGCCTGGATCCCTTTCATTCTCTGACTTGGCTACAGCTTGCTGTGTTTTCTCCTAGGCCTGGTCTGACAATGCATGTGCTGCTATACAATATCATGTTCCAGAGTTGTAGTGCTGCTTCATCTGAATGATCCAATCCTTGCATGTGTCCTGAGCCATAAGCTGAAGTATGGTAAATCCTTCCTCCTCTTTCTGTCTGATTTCCACCTCCTGTGTGCTTGGCTACAAAAAAATGATAACTATGAATTAAGGTGATACCAACTGGAGAGGTCATCGTGAAAGGACACATGCAGCTCATTTTAATGGCCTCTCACTGAATAGTCATCGAATGAGGAAGATTTTGTTGTACTTGCTCTTTCCCTAATTAATGTCAGTATGACACCTTTCAAGAGAGGTCAGACAGCACCTCAGGGAGGCTGCTAAATGCAGAACTAATTTGAGCGTGGAGGTTGCTGCAGCTGCAGCCCCTAATAAAAAACTTGGTATATTCAAGTATGGCAAGTAATTAGTATTTTCCCCATTGGAAGTTGCCTGAGAATGAGATGATAGTGAACTGTTTTCCTATAAAGAGTCAAAATATAAAGTTTTTTTAAATATAAAATATAAAGAAGTTTATGACTTTGTAATCAGACAGATATACAAGTTCTGGAGGCTAAAAATTTATATATCCTAATCTTTTACTTCCATGCTTTGTTCCAGTACTTTCTTGGTCCTTGAAAAGAGCTGGCATAAGAAAATCATTTATCCAGTCAATTCACAGCAGATCGATTGCAACCTGTAGTTACATCTCCACGGGCAGAACTACTCACATTCATACCGAGGCTTAAGTTTCATGTTCTGTCATATAGCCTGGGCTTTTAATAGGACAGGATCTACAAATGCTTCAGTGATCATCTAATTTATTGATTTTCCCCTTCTACATTTTCTCATATCATTATGACCAGATAGTTCTTCTTGATTCTGCTTAGTTCCTAGTATTAATACTACCCTTATGCACAAACTCACAGACTCCTAACAACAAATCTCTTCAAAGCACTGAAAAGGATGCTTTGTGAATTTTCACCTACTGGTACTCATAACGAGATGTTGAATTTTCCAAGGTATTTGATACCTATTTATGCATCAATGCATAAATCCAATGGTTAACTCCTTTTGGCCAGGTTCTTATCTCCAGCACTATGAAACCAGCAGATCCAAGAGTTTGGAAAAAGCTATTGTAGATTTTTTGCTGTAATTTGCAATATGAATCACGAATTTCTCTTCAGGAATTCACACATAAAGCCTGCTCACATCCACAAAGCCCACAAGACTTTACATTAAACTATCATTGCATGAGTGGCAGGAACAAACACTGTGTCAGGAAAGCACCTGCTATGAAAAGAGGATATTGTCAGCAACAACAGCTTACAGATGTCATGCCAGGCAATGACAACTTTCTGAAGGTGGTGGGAGATTCACTTTTATCACCAGAAGAGAAGATCAGGACTTCATGAAAAAATATTTTATTTTAAAGATGCAGGGAAGGAGGTCTCTGTTATGTGGGAAACAGTGAAAGCTGGTGTAAAAAAAGAAAGGGAAGAAATAATTGAATGTTCTGACACCCTATAGCAGAGCAAAGCAAAAACAAACAGGAGCAAAGCACTCTGGATACAGACCATGCAGGACTAGCAAAAGCACAAAGGAGCAGATCCCGAATGCTGATCTCCCAGCTGCCAGAAAACTTCCCCACATTTTATGCAGCCTATGTTATGTCCATGTGCTAGACCTGCATTTCTGAGTTCTGAAAGCATGGATGGGAGAGCAGCAAAAGTCGTGTGCTCTCCCTGCTGGACCAAGTTGTGCTGGACCTTAAGAACTCAAAAGGACATGGAATTGTATGCTTTGCTTAGTGACTGGGCCAAATGCTACTGTTACAGTCAGGGTAATGTGGCTGAATGAACAGTCCTCACTCTTCTCTTCTTAACATATTCTTTCAAAACAGGGAGAGCCATGGGAAGTGTCAACAGGAGATCCCAAAAATGAAATCAAAACAATGTCACAATAAAGCCAAGTAGATGTAAGGAAAAAGTTGAAAAGTTGAAGGCCATGCCAATAAAATGGGAAGAAATTGACCAGAAGTCATTAATATGCATTTTGTACTCATGAAAGCACCTAGCTAAGTACAGAGAGCAGCAGGAAAGTCCTTAAGCAGAGGTCAAAGAGAAAGGCATGAACTGTACATGTTTTCATTTCAAGAGTTGCAACAACACAGGTGATTCAGGAAAGCAAAGACAAAGCCTTTATTTTAGAACATGTATTTTATGTCTCTGTTTACATAAAAGTGTGTATTTATGTATCTCCATAAATACACACAGAAATATATATATATATATTTATGCTGATACACACGCTTGCACAGGGATGCTGTATTTGCTGACTCTGGCACAGTGAGTGAACAGAGACAGTCCCACTAAACAGTGCCTCCAGAGAGTGAATGGGTGCAAAAAGCCTTGCTTCAGAAAAATAACTTGCTTTGAATCCAGTGTTGGCTGGTGCAGAAACCCGAGTATCTCCTTACAGTAGCTGGCACTCTGCTGCCCTACCTGCTCACCACACACTGGTGACAACTTGCCAAGTGACAGAGCTGCCCAAGCCACGGAAAGCAGCAGGACTTTCTGCCGTGTGAAAGAGCTTGCTCATTTAGGGAGAGTTTCTTGTTTTCCCCAAAACTCTGAGAGCTGCCTTCCTAGTAGGCTTCCTCACAAAGCTTTCTCAGTAGTGCAGAAGTATTAGTATTTTAAATTATCACTAGAAGGAAATAGGAGAGGCGGCGTGTCACAATTCCTGCACCGTCCCTCCTATTCTCCACACAGAGCTTATCAGATGTGCTCTTCCATTTAACAGACACTGCAAAAAGCTATCTTTTCCAAACTTTATTTTTTCCTGGAGAAAATGAATTTTCAAAATGCAAGGGACTTTTCCATTTGGGAATTTCTTTCAAAACATACCTTACTTTTATATTAATTATTCCTTCTCAGACTGCACCACAAAGCCCTGTCCTCATGTCTCTCCTCAGATTTCAGCCTTTAAGCTTGCAGCATCCGTGGGGTTTGTCCAGAGATTCAAGCAGCCTTCCACTTCTCCGTAGGCTGTCTATGACGCTGTCACTCACAGCTCAAGAGCAACCCCATTGCCTTCACAGCCCAAAGGATACAGTTTTCAGCCATGTGCACCCACCTGAACATGGTTTCACAAAAAAGCATTTTTGCCTGCCAGCACAGCATCTCTTCACCATCCTAAAGTCTCTGGTGCTCTGCAGAGCTGAGAGGAGTGGGCACTCCTAGCAACACAGGCTCAGGATCTTTGCTGATTTAACTGCCCAGGCTCTAAGTTTTTTATCACCTTCTCATGTACGTAACACTTCAAAGTTTTCAGTAAAATGAACACCAAGTTCAAATCAAAGCCCTTTAATGGCCTCTTCTAAATTTTTTTTTTTTTTTTTACTATCTTAAAAACCACTCTTCACACTGTAAAACATAGTGTAAATGTGAGCTTCAAGCAAAGCCCACACTACTCTACCAGGACACACAAGCAGCCACATCCTGCCATACTGCAGCTGCTTCTGCTGAGCTTCTAAGCACCTTCACCTATTTAGAGAACTGGGAGTGCAGTATTTGAAACTGTGAGAAATCAGCAACACAATGAAGAGCTGAAATTCCTGAAGCCTCACAGGAGTGTACGCAGAAGCTGCCCCTCACTCTGCAGGTTTGCAGTGTCTAAGCCTCCTCCCATTGTCCCCAGAGGAGCAGCACCACAGTGGCACTTGCTCCAGGACCTGTTATGAGAAGTAGACGCATCCCTCCAGAGGACAGCATCCTTACTGTCAATATCACCCTGCCCATCCTCCGTGCTCTGGCTCCTACAGATCATTATATCTATTTAGAGCCAAATTTTTCAGATGAAGGTGTTATAAAACACATCAAAAAAAGGAAACATTTTGATCACTGAGAAAAACACACGGAGCTCCTTTTTTATTCCCAGAGTCAATCCCCTGGTACCTTTCTGTCAATATTAGAAAAAACCTGACTGTAAGTTTGGACAGTGGAATAGTCTGCTACTTGTTACACAGGAATTTTTCAGCCACCCATAAGAAAGGTGGCTTTCTGACAAAGCCTCAAGGACTTGCCTGTGGAAGTTCTGGTCTCATGATGTTCTCAGGCACCATGCAGAGGCTGAGAGCCTTTCACCCGGGAACAATGAATGAGTGCCCACTAAAACATGATCTTCTCTTCCACTTTCCAGAAGCAAACACAACAGTCTTCAGTATAAAGGAGGAAACCCTTACCAGCAAATGAGGTTTCTGGGTAGCAACAAACATGACAAATTGCTCAGGCTTACAAGAGACAAAACCACAGACTGCTGGGTAACAATTCATTTTGAAAAATCCAAATTAACTCAACTGTATAGTGGAAAATTGGACTTCCTCAATTTCTACAGAGTCATCAATCATTCCCTGACAAGTTCTTCATGTGCATGTAACCCAGACAGCACTGCTCTTTTCTTCAGCTTCACCCATTTTTTTGCCAGTTTCTCTATTTTTTGCTACTTTTGACTGTCCTTCCAGCACAAGTCTTCTGTGTTCTGAACTTCCATTCATTTTCTTGCAGATAGTGACTTGCTTGAATTTCACTCCTGTCTCCCAGCTACAAATTCTTCTTCATATTTCTCTGCTTACCAGTTAAACTCAGCCTTATTTCCCATAATTTGGATTGCTTTTAATCAGCCAGTGTTAATGTGTTACGGTTAGCTTATCCAGGCAGTACTTTCCTGGCCTTTTGTCTGTCACTAGTCATCACACTTTCCATTGAGTGCATCACACATCATGTCACTTACTGTCACTACCAGACAATCAATGGAAACAGGACATCAAATTGCTTTTAAGAGCTGTCTCTGTGAAAAACATGTAGTATCATTAATCCTCAACTGGAGAACGGGTTTCTGCTTTGGGAAAGAGGAGGGGAATTGTTGCAAATATACAGAAAAAAATCCTCATGTCATTTAACATAAATCCTCTTAGTGATTATAAATGTGTATGGCTAGCTGACCCATTTTACAGCAACCTGTTCTAATTTTAATGTAACTTTTCATTATATTAATCATAATTTCTTGTAAATTGTTTTGAAGTCCTAATTATCAGTGGTTATATTACACTGACCCAGGAAGATTTTCCCAGGTCACTAGTAATCTCTGCAAATAAGTGTCCTGAAAACACTACACAATTTCTTAACAGCTTTTGCATAAAATAAATTGGTACTAAAAGCTGGAGATTAATATTTGTGCAATGGCTAGTGCAAATGGCATCACATCTTGCTCCCAGCTTGAGCTTGCCTACACAAAACATCTGCTATCACAGTAATTTTTCCCACTGACTAAGGCAGACTGCACAAATCTCTCCTGAACCATTGCACCCTGGAGAGTAAGTCTTATATCACCATTTGATCCAAATTTCTCCAAGGAACAACCAAATATCACAATCATGCCTGGAACCTCAGTAGGTCACATGGAACCTCAGTAGGTCACACCTCTTTCCCACGAGATGATGTATCAAAGAAGATGCATCAAAACTGTTCAGGTGAGAAAATCGAAGACATCATCCCTCGTGCTCACTGAGGATCCCATTTATTTTTCATGTGGGAGCACATGGTAAGCCCTAATGTAAGGTCCAGAGAACAGAAAATTAAGAAAATTTGAGATAAATGCTCTAACTGTGGCAGAAAAGGGGCAAACTAACCTCATATGAATTATACTCTTGTCCTTGTGGTAATTTTTATGCTTTGGTTAGAGGATGGCACATTCTTCTTGTGGCTGAGGAAGTCTGCTGTGGGCTGAGTGGCTGAGCTTCTGTAGGAAGTGAAAGTGCAAAGGCTCAAGTGCATGGAGGCAGAGCGCAGAAGAGACTTCCACCTGGAGAGAGGAGAAGGAGACCTGCATGGCATCAGGCTCTCTCTGAGGCCCTGCCCCAGCCAGAGCAAACCCACAGTGAGTCAGACCCATGGCAGTATGGCACAGGGCCTGGCACAGTGATCTCTCCAAATCTGAGAAGTCTGGCCAAGCAGAGACATCCCTTTCCTCCATTTGACGACACCCATTAAGTGCAGGTCTGAGTAGTTGGAGGAGTAGTGGATTACAGTATTATACATTGATACATACACAAATATCTCAGGTGAGCCATAAAATTTTCCTCAAGGCAGCCCTGATGACCAACCTGAGTCACATACAGCACAAGAAAACCTTAGCCCACCATTGGCAGAATGTCAATTTTGTTTAAAAAACACGAAAGGACAACTTAATACAAAGCACCAAGGTCACTGGCATGCACATGGCCACCTTTAAACATACACAGACACACACACAACTCCCCATTTTGTGGGGAAGCTGTCCCAGGCTTTGCACTTGAAAACCACATGGATGTTTTTTGCAAATCACATCTGCTGCTTGGAAGTGGTGCCTTGGGTGGCCACCATTGCTTTTCATCCTCTTGAAGCACTGACACTCACAAAAGCAAAGGCAGCTATTTTGTTAATTGTGTTTCTACATTGCTTTTGTCACTGGCTGACTCACTGTTTTGAAAGAGATGAAGAAAGTCACTGTTTTCAAGAGATGACTAGATGTGATTCATGTATCAAAGGTCCTTCCAGATGGTTCATGAGGGCTCTCATGAACTACCAGAGAGTAAAATCATCCCTATGACACAGAGCGCATAAATGACCTTCCTTATATGTCTTCTTTGAGATAAGGCCAAGCCTAAACCAATCTTTCAGTGACTCTTTCAGGTCATTACCATGTGCTTCAGGAAGGAACAGTAAGTACCTTTTCCTTGACTAGTTCAGTACAAAATGTGACACATTGTTTTTCAGTGAGATTTCCTAATAGCTTTTCCTATCAGGGTTGTCTAAGATGAAAAGTGAAGTGAAGCATTAGGCCTGGTAAGTCAGGAACCTGCTACATAATGCATTTGTCCTACATAAGATGGCAAACTAACTGAACTGGGTTTTTTCTTCCCCTTCCTGCAAACTCTATTGTTTGCAGCCTGTGGTTAGGCAAACTGCCTCAAATGCTGTGTGTCACAGCCAACCCCTCAGGTGAAATTCACAGGAGCATCGTATGCAAAATCCAGACCACTGATTTTCAGGAATTAAAACTTTCTGGTGTTTTTCACTTCTGCTTACTGTTTATCATTTTGCTTGCATTTGATACAGTAATTTTTCCAAGACTCATTTTCAGTTCTGTTACACTGCTCCCTGGCCCAGCAACCAGTGTCACTACTTGAACTACATGGCTGTTCAAGGGCATACAAGGCACACCTGACTTACAGGCAGAAGGGTGACAGTCCCTTCTCATTACAGCACGTGTCTGCAGGAGATGGGCTCCCCAAACAACAACCATATCCTTTGGGACAAGACAAGCAGTGGTGCTTTCTAGCCTACAAAACCATGGATAACTTTAAGAAGGGCACATGAGTAAGGTGAATGTAAGCTAATATGGACAGATAATAAGCAAATTGCTATTAGGAGACTGCATTGGCCATAACTTTATTAGTTCTCCAAAGGCAGCCTCTAGGGTCTGCCTGGGCAGTGCAGTTGCAGCAGGATTTATTGCATTTGCTTTTTATGTGCATTTCCTGATGGACTTCATGTTCCTGAGTTCTGCTGGCCCCAGATTCTGAAGCCTAAAATCATATTTATTTTAGACAAGTTCAGCCTTATTGAAGTCTGCTGCTCAGCAGCTCTGTCCCCACAAGCAGCACAAAAACTGCTCTGTGGGTTTCTAGGTGACTGCAAGACAATTATGTAGGCTAGAAAGGAAAGAAACACAAATTAAACAATTAACAGCTCAAATAAGGACATGAAGCCCCTAATTAGTGTCTATGAGATCGTAATGAAAACATATATGTGGACATCTATTTGTGTCCATCCATATTAACTGGCAGAATATACTGAGCAGAGACATTTTTTCTTTAGTACTGTAGGAAGAAGCCAATATGAAGCAAGAAATAAAAAAATCCTCAGAGTGACCTTCTGGGCTGATGTATGCTGCAGACATTCCCAAGGCTGATGGAGACAGCATGATTAATTTTCATAAATTATTGAACCAAAAACAACTTTCAGCATCTGGAAATACATATCACATTGGTAACTGTTGCATTATTCACCATTCATAGCCCGACTGAAAATTTATTTGCCAAGTAGTGGGTCAAATGTTTACTCATGGCAGCAAGGCAACAAGGACATGCACACCCATACACAGAGCCACAGGATTTTTGCAGAGGTTCCCATCCTAATAGAGGTACGTTTATTATTTACTGCTGGCTTGCTTTGCAAGATTCATTTGCACTTTAAACGTTGACATGCCCATTCAGTATGTATTCTGAACAATCCAGTTCTGTGAATGCTCTTTGGGGGGGCAAGTCCAACATCCTAGCTACTGTTCATACTGTGTTCTTGCTTATTTTAGGCCACACATGTGAAAAAAAAGAAAAACAGGTTTTCCTTTCCCCTGGTCAAAGGCAATATATGCCTTGGTAATTCATTCTTCTTGAGTTTATCTGAACAAATGGTATCACAGACAGGCTGCAGAACAGAATTTACTCAGCCACAAATGCAGAAAGAGCATGCAGATTTTCAGAGTAAATACATGCCATCAAGTTATTAATATTTGGTCAAATGTTTCTTAAGATTTGTTTGCATAACTTTCATTTACATTTCTCTTCTTCAACTCGTTTTGCAGACAGATTCAATTCCA
Source organism: Nicator chloris (assembly GCA_013400495.1). Lineage (NCBI taxonomy): Eukaryota > Metazoa > Chordata > Aves > Passeriformes > Pycnonotidae > Nicator > Nicator chloris. Next base: position 41,152 of record WAAE01022524.1, read on the forward strand.
ATAGCGCAATACACAGCAATACACAATGTCACAGCACCTTGTAATATTTTCCTTGAGAAATGGGGAAAATATTTCTACCCCTGAAACCTGAGTTCTTCACATTCAAGGAACAATAAAGCCCAGGGTAAACTCTAAAATCTACCTTTTTTTTTTTTTTTTTTCCCCAAAGAAAGTCAAAATGGTGGCAGAGGAAATAGTTTTGTCCAAAGTCCAGAATTCTGTAGAACAGTAGTTTCAGCAGATATATTCTGACCAGTTGACTGGTAACCTCCTTGAAACCTCATATGATTTGATATCAAGCTCAGAGTTTTGCTTCAAATCTAACTGTAACTATCATCCAACTGATGTTATTCAAATAGCTTTGTCAGAGCAGAAGCCAAGCAAATTAATTTCTTTTACTTTTAAACGCTTTCATTTCAGAGATATTCTGCACCTGTGATGTCTTGTCTTCTTTTTTAATGCTTTGCTCTCATATCTGGTTACTTGCAATCGCAACACTACAAAATTCAGGGACTGCCTGTATTTATACCTTTGTACAGACATGGGAGGGGACAAAGACAAAACAAATGCCACTTAAATGGTGGCTCACTTGAGCACAATAAAAACAGCATATAGATGTTAGCAGTATTTTGGCTATATTCAGGCCCTCAAAAATTGCTATTTCTTTACATATAGATCCAAGGAAAAGGTAAGATTCCAGGTATGTGATTAAGATATTGGCCACTGTCTTAAAATGGAGGTCATCTTAGATAACCTGCATTTTTCAAAGCAGTAAAAGTAATAATGGAAAAATCCTAACAACAGCTAAACCAACAAAATGCATATTGAGGGGTGGGGAAAAAGAGCCTTCATACCATCTGCATCTTATGCAGGTATGCATCTCCTTACGCAAGGAGAGTAAATATACTGTCTGTACACAGACACACCCTTCTCTCCTCTCCCCAGCCTTCATCTTTCTCGAACAGCATCCCTTGCAGCCCCCAGCCTCCTTGCCTGGCCTCACAGAGTTCCCTTCCCTCCCAACAAGGAGGGAGGGCTGCAGAGCTCTCTCTCCTTGGGCATGGCACAGCCCTGCCTGGGGGATTGTCCCTCCCTCCCTGCCTGCCTCCTGCCAGCCCCTTACAGTAGCAAGTCCTTCAGCTGTGCCACCAGTCCCAGGAAAAACTGTCTTCATAAAGAAGTCCTGCTCTCAGAGCGGTACCTACAAACAGCACTTTTTTAAACTGATTTGATTGTGAAATAAACATTTCATAAATGTAGGGTAATGCAGATTGCCCTTGGGGAAAAGCCAGTTGATTGGTCCAGTGCAGCTGCAGTATCATTGTCCACTTACAAACAATCCAATTGCCTTTACACATCAACATCCATTTCAGAGTCATTAAATTTAAGATATTTTTCCACAGAAGGGTAAAACAGATTTGCTATGGAAACCATTTCTGACACTGGAAAACAAGTAAAGAACAGGCTGAGTTGCTGCAGCCACAGCAGGAAGGGATCAGTCCCTTGGAGCACGCTCCTGAAACAACAGCCTGAATTACAGGAAGAAATTACATTTTACTTCTGTGGCTCATTTATGCTATTTCTCTTTCTTCTTTACATTTAGTTAAACTGTAATCTTTCTCTGAGGGGTCCCCCACAGAGTCTGGAAAACTGAAGTCTAAAACTCTGTTTTAGGAAATGGAAGAAAAATTTCTAGAACTGGAAAAATTGCTTGGCAACTCTCAAGGCTTCTTGAGAAGCCTCATTTATAATTTTTAAGGCAAGCTGGTGGCAGGAAGGTGATCCCTGTGGAGGCAACAAACAGCCAAGAGCAACACTTTGAAGTCTGAAGTGGGATTGTGCTGGGAGAGAAAGTGATTACCTTACACCAAGGAGGAATCGAGGTGTAACTGTGAAGCAACAGTACCTCTCCATTTACTTCAGTTAGAGCTTTTCAGTAGCATATGACTTCAAAAACGTCAGCTTGGCTTTTAGACTGAGTTTGCACCACTAGCTGGTGACTTCCTTTAGCCTGTAGGCTGGCACTCTGAGTAGGTGTATTAGTGTGGAAGGTTGTAGCATAAATCTCACAAGCAGCATTCTACTGCTGCAGGAGAAGTAATCCCAAGTGCCAGCTGCAGACTTTTCCTGCATCCCAACCCAGGAACACCATTAGCTGTGACTGACAGCCCTTAAAACTCCCAGGGCCACAGTTACCAGTTGGATTAGTGGATCTCAGGTCTTCTGACCTTTACAATGAAGTGTTTGCATTGGTCTAATATCTTTGATTAGGCTTATGACTTGTTACTGATGTAGCTGCTTTTGTATGTCTTGTACAGATTATCATCCTTTTTACTGTTTATTCTCTGTCCTAACAAGATTAAACTACATAAGGGTAAACTACACTGCTAAACAGTTGTAACTTCTCCTACCAGTATGGTTTCAGCTGATTGAACAAGAGCAGAAAAAATTAAGCTAACCACTTTCAAGTGTAGACCACCATCACTGGTGCTAATTAACTCAAGGGCCCTTTATGTTCATAATGCTTGATATGAGCACCTCCCACTCCCACTGGAGTTTAGCCATATTTTTTTTTCCTAAGCTGGTTCCATGATTGTATCTGCAGCCTTGAGCAAATGTAGCTTGCCTTTTGCATAGTACAGACCATGAAAAATCAGAGCAATTCTTATTTCAAGCCTTGCAATTACTACTAAAATATTAATATCTTCACATGACAAAGAATCAAACATACTCCTCGACAATTTGTTCTAAAGTCAAATTCCTTTGCTGAAAAAGAGTTATAATTTTAATTTTATTTTGAATATCTGGCACCATGTTCCAACCACCAGACCTCCATCATATTTCTGCCTGCTAGATTAAGCAATATGTAGTAGCTGATGCGTTCATTTTCTTCATTTATGGTCCAAGTTCAAGCCGCTTGGGGTTAAAAAAGGCAGGTATTTCCATTTATCAGAAGCACTGACATAATTTCTTTTTGGCTGCGTTCCCTTCCCTCTGGGTGTTATTTTACTTTTATCTGGTCAAGTCACTTATCCATAACTCAGTTTCCATTAAACATTCAGCACATGGTTCATTCACATCAGCAGGGTCAACTGCAGCACTGAACAATGGCCCAGTTGTGCCTTCCAGGACTTCTCAGCAAGGAGATGCTTATGCAATTGCTTTTTTGTACACATCATACAACAGGCCAAATGGCTGATCACAACAACAGACTCAAAAGAAAACAGAAATAAAAGCATATTGCAGCAGCATTTACCCAGCAGCCAGAAGAAAGGGGAATTAATCCACTGTTAGAAAGACTGCTGGACCAGTTTGTTGTGAAGCAAAGTAACCCAGAAGGGAAAGACCCAGCACCTATGTAGCTCATCTTGGTTTGGCATTCTAGTCTTCAGTCATACCCCCATCCCAACCTTGGAGATAAGAGAAGCTCCTGGGTGCCCTACCCTTTGACTGACTGTCTTGACACCACTGCAGCAGAGCATCGATATTTGACTCTATGCAAAAACAGCCAAATACCAACTGAACTGTCTGAGCAGGCACCTCTCACATCCCTATGACTTGACTGTGTGGACAAGCATGATCTTATCACCAGTGCTGCCAGCTAACCCAGTCTTGGACTCTGAGTTCAATTAACAGCACCCAAAAGAGAATGCAGGTCTTTTCCCCTTGCAGCCCAGCAGTCACTGTGGTTTACTTGAGTGCAAAGGTTCTCATCAGACCTCTGTTGAAGGAGAAAGCACCAGCTACCCAGGAGAGTGGATATTCAGAGCCATCTCTCTCAGACACTATGCAAAGTGCCATTTGTTTAAGAGAAAACATTTCAATTTAATTTTAAACTCTCTGTGAACTTCATGCTACCATCAGCTAACCTGGAAAATATGGAACAGTCTATGGAAAGGCAGCTGAAGATGTCAAATCATGTCACTCGACCCCCCAGCTGGACTTGAATATTATGCAGAACTCAAGAGTTCAGTTGGTGAAAAATCTGAAACAGATTTGAAAAACAAACCTGTAAAAAACCCCAAGCAAACACAAATAGTAGAAATATGACAGCAGAAAAAAAATCTTTTGTTGAAGTGGTGGCCACATATTCTTGGGCTAAGCAAATGAATTCTTGCTGTAGGTTAAACTGGCTTTCAGAGTGCACTTACCACTTTATCACAACCCAAACCTCCATTTCCTGTATCTGGTCATCTGAAGGGAACATGTCTGCATGCTTGAGCGTTTTTTCTTGTTGGGAGCCATGCAGCCCAGACCTTGTCTCCTCTCTTTCCCCAGGCTGCAACACTAGAGCTCGTCTGTCATGTTTGCCCACTCCAGTGGCCTTCAAACATTGCTAGGGAGGATCGCTGCCCAAAGGGTTATTTCTAGAATGCCCCCTCACTTAGTGACTGCAGTGAGCAGTGCCTCAGCAGGGAACAGTGCAGCCTCTCCGGCACTGGGGAAACTGGTGATGGTGCCACAGTGCCAGCAGCAGCTTTGTGGTGTGCATGTCTGTCCAACAACTTAAACGGACACATATCACTTCACACAGAGTAAAAAAAAAAACTTTCAGGTAAGTGCTCCAAATAAATCTTTCTTTAATATGTACTCTTCTTGATATTCTGCTTTATTAAATGTCTCAGATTTCTGAAACTGAATGTAAAACTATCCCCTCAATGACTGCAGAGAAGTAAAATGCTTTAGCTACTCAATTTTAGGATGACTCAGTTTTTCATGTCTTCAGCTCTATGGTTTTAGTACTGCACAACCTGATTTGGCTGCCTTGGTTTCAAAGGAGGACAAGACATGGAGTAATTGAAGACATACTGTGTCTGCTCCAAAGATCTATTCACAGAGACTTTAAATAAATCTTAATTTAAGAAAGCTGTAAGAGAGAATGCCATGATTCTTCAGCCAATAAAAACAACACAGGTAATACAATTAGCTGGCTGGTCTGGGAAATTATAGTGCTGATGTGCTCTAATGAAATGAAACAGAGACGATGTTTGCTCTGCTGGCTGAGTGGCCTGATTCCTCCTGCTCCAGCTTGGTTCATAGAGGCAGCTCCATCTTCAAGAGGCTGACTTGTCCAGTTACTTGCATGCCAACAGACACATGCTCTTCTGGTTCTGCTCTACCATACAGAATTCTGGAATCTGAGACCTAGAAAAGAAAAAAGGCCAAAGCCTGCTCATGGTTTCACAGAGTACAACTTTGTTCTGCTAACAGGGATGAAGTTTTATCAATTGCATGCATCCACATCCCAGTTGAGCAACAACTAACAGCTGGGAACTAAGAGTGTGTTTTAAAGAATATTGTTAGCAATACAAAAGTCAGAGAAGTGACTCCAACTTCTTACAATAACAGCTGTATGTTATCCCTATTCAAGTCACAGCATCATCTGTGTTTTCAATTACTTGAAACTGCTTTTTGCAAGCAATTTATTTAATTTTTTTTGTGATGTACATGATTTTACTCCTTTGGATGCATCTTCTTGACACAGCCTTACATATCACCTCTATCTGTATCATCTCTATCTATCTATATCTACCTCTACATCTACATCTATATATCTCCTGTACCACACTGAATTCTACACAAGAGGAAGAAGTTTAGCATAGACACAAAGGATATTTTTGATACTTTTCCCTTCAAATACAAGTGGAGTAAAATATAGGTAATCTCCTAGTGATCTGAGCACATAAATGTACCTGTTCAGGCCTAGGATAGTTGACCACATGCACATGTCCCACTGAAGTCAATTAAACAGAAATCCACCCATGGCACACACTGATTGCACTAAGAATCCTTAGAACTGCTTCAGGAACAGAAAGGAAGATTTGGACTCCAAAGCAGCTTAGAGTAAATAAATAATAAAATTTAATTGAGATGGGTGTCCTACAGCAATAAAGAAGCTGAGAGTGCTGCATTAAAAGGTATGAAACAACTAGGGAAAAAAAGGCAAGCATAACATTGCTTGGAGAAAGCAAATTGGGGCCTTCAATTCTGCTATATCAAACCTCTGCAGCAAGAGTACTTCTTTCTGCTATCTGAAAGGTCTTGCAATGGATCTAATTATTCCATGCAACAGATAAAAATGCATATACCACCTGTATTTTCATCCTACTTCCTAAGGTCCCTAGCAATTTAGTGCTGAAATATTTGTGTGTAGTTATTATCAAGTGTGATTTCCAATTCCTGTCACAGTTAGGAATAAATGGTGATTTGAGCCCCTACAGTATAAGATGCAGTTATTCTTATTTTCCAGCTGTTATGCCACAACAACATTAATAGCATAACGGCTATAAATCTAGTAGCGTAACAGCTGGTATGGTGGTAATAATGCCACCTGCAGCATCTCTGTGTTCTCTCTCATCTTCTCATTGCCCCAGGTACAGCTTAGACTTGCCATCCTTCCCACCTCAGAACACAAATTCAGGCAGAGAAAAGAGGCTCAGCAATAAAAAAGCTGTCGTTGCTTAATTTAAATCACAATGAAGTCTTTTATCGTAGCCCAGGGAAGAGTCTTTTAAGTAAGTCTGGATGTGTTAGAAGCAAATGCTTGAGACGCAAAGGGGAAGTCAGTCAATAGTTTTTCAAATTAGCTCATATTAAAAATTTGTTACTACATATAACACAGGAAGCATCATTAAAAATCATTGACTAGCCATGAGCAAAAAAATCAGATGCTCCTTTTTCTGCCCTCTCTGGTGCAACCAGCACAGTCCCCTGAGTCTTTCTGTAATCCCCTAGTAAAGTTCCAGTAAATTTTTAAGCACCTATTTTTTTACAATACAAGAAACTGATACAGGCTCGGGGATTTTCTTTGCTAAATTAGCTTTGTTTTTAAAATGTACTAACTCAAGTTTCACTTTACCTCCATCAGAGATGGCAGCAGCAATCATGCTATAATGCATTTCCATTTAAACAAGTCTCTGCTAAGACATATAAATGGGGGCTCAGTAGCAATAAAATTTACTGTCCTTGCTCCCCTTAAAAAATACCATCTAACTCCTTCCCATCTATGTTGGGTTGACCCTGGCTGGATGCTAGCTGCCCACCAAAGCCATTCTGTCATTCCACTCCTCAGCTGGCCTGGGGAGAAAAAATATAACAAAAGGCTTCTGGGTTGAGATAAGGACAAGGAGAGATCACTCATCTATTAATTACTGTTATGGACAAAACAGACTCAACTTGGGGAAAATAAATTTCTTACCAATCAGGACTAGGGAAATGAGAAATTAAAAACAAATCTTTAAAAAACCCACCTTCCCTCACCCCTCCCCTCTTCCTGGGCTCAACTTCACTCCTAATTTTCTTTACCTCCTCCCCTCCAGCAGCACAGGGGAATGGGGAAAGGGGTTTGCAGGCAGTCCATCTCAGGTTGCCCCTGGTGCTCCTTCCCCCTCACAGGAAGGACTCCTCACACTCTTGCCTACTCCTGCGAGAGGTCCAGCCCACAGGAGGCAGTCCTTCATCAACTTCTCCAGTGTGGCTCCTTCGACAGGTGCCAGTTCTTTACAAACTGCTCCAGCACGCCTGCCTTCCTCACACAGCAATCCTTCAGGCACAGTCTGCTCTAGCGTGGGACCCTCATGGGGTCACAAATCCTGCCAGGAAACCTGCTCTAGCATGAGGTCCGCTCTCCATGGGGCTGCAGGTCCTGCCAGGACCCTGCTCCAGTGTGGACTTCCCATGGGGTTGCAGCCACCTTTGGGCATCCACTTGTTCCAGTGTGGGCTCCTCAATCGGTTGCAGGTGGATCTTGGCTCTGCCATGGACCCTCCACGGGCTGCAGGGGCACAGCTGCCTCACCATGCACCACCCTGCACCAGGGACTGCAGGGGAATCTCAGCTCCAGCATGTGGAGCACCTCCTGCCTCTCCTTCTTCACTGACATGGTACCTACGGAGCTCTCTCTCACAGTCTCAATCCTCTCTTTTCTGGCTGTAGCTGCTGTTGCTCAGTGTGGTTTTTTCCCTTTATTAAATATGTTGTCCCAGAGGTGCTCTCATCATCACCGTTGAGCTCAGCCTTGTCCAGCAGCAAGTCCATCTTGGAGCTGCCTGGCACAGGCTCTGTCAGACATGGTGGGAATTTCCTGGCATCTTCTCATAGAATCCACCCCCACCCTCCTCCTGCAACCACAAACTTGCCATAGACCTTCCTACTTGACAAAATGCCTCATACAACGTTTTGTGATTTTTGCTTTCTCTGTTTTCTAAAAAAGATTGGTATTATAAAGATGAGTATCCCTTAACCATAGAAAATGAGTTGTGTCGCTCTGAAGAAACAGGACCAGGATAGAGTGTGTAACTGTTATAACTTGAAATACTAAACAGCACTGGGGTACTTTCAGTACAGATTTACTGCATCTCAGTAACAGATCACATTGTTCTGAAGTATCACTTCTACAAGTGGAAATTATCATCACCAAGAACAACACAGGTTCTGTAAAACTATCGAGTTAAAACAGATATTATACCTGAAATAAAACTCAAGGTCACATTGTAAATATACATTAGTGCACCACATACACTCCACATTTGCTGCCCAAATACTGATTTTCTTATGTTTATGCATTCTGATTTAAACGCCACAGTAATAACATTGTAGTCATAGAAATACTCAACAGGCAAAGTCTGTTTTAATTACAATTACAGAATAGATGTCTAATTCCTAGTCTTTCCTTTCACATCCTTTTATTCCCATGCCAAACAAAATACATAGTGAAGCATTTATGTTTGTATATACTATTCTCTGGATAACATGTCTAGCCTAATAAATTCATTAACAAGACAAGTAGTACAAATGTTGGCTCTGCATCTCTTTCACTAAAGCTCATTATTTCCTTTCCTTCCTTACTTAATTTGTCTGTGTTGGAATGCATTCAGCATTTTTGCTGTTTTCAGACACTAATAAAATGGTGGGCTGGACACGTACACCAGTGGTGATAGCGAGAAGAAGCACTATTGCCCTGCTTATGCATCCTTCTTGAATGGGAAAACTAGGTCAACTGATAGTCCAGATTCTCCATGTGACCAGCACAGGGCAGGGTGGGTGGAAGTAGGCCAGCACAGTGCTTCTTCAGCAGAACAAATACAGAAGAAACCTGTATGTGTAAATGTAGGAGTACTTCAAATTTGTGAAATAACTTAAAAGGGGAATCTCTCAGAAGTGAGGAAAAGAACAAAGAAGAAAAGGAAATCTAAGCTTTACTAAGGAAAACAAAACAAAACCAACCAACGAAGAAAACCACCAAAAACAAGCCAACAAACCATGTGAGAGCAGGTAAGTGACTACAATCTAAGAGTCAGCTGAAATGAAACTTACTTGTTTTGCCGTATACTAGGTTCAGCCACTTTCCTCACAGAAAGTTTGTGTAACATGCCCTGAGTCCAGCAATGGCAGACCTACCTGTGTAAATAGCAGTGATAATGTAGATGTTACCCACCCCTGTAGTCTAATCACTTAACTGTGATTCAGGCATCAGTGTGACAACAGGGAGAAAACAGGGAGAAAACTACTCAGAAGTTGAGACACGTATCTCGACTGTTCTTTGGAAACAATTGAAGATATTCCTCTTTCCTTAGAGATCTGCAAGAGTCCCTGGAAAACCCAAGAAATCCAGCTCAAATTCAGTGTTGATCCTGTTGTGAGCCAAGAGGCTGGACTGGAGGATCTTCCAGCCTCATCCACCCAATGAGTGATTTTTGTGAACTGCCTTTCTACAACCTAGTAGTAGTAACTATAAAGTTACTTTCAGAGCAGCAGAAATATCTAGAATTCATTAGAAGCCAAGACTTCATAAAGTTGCAGCTATGCCTGTACCCCTCCCACTTCCCCATCTAGCAAACTCACTGCGGTAACGGCTGATGCTGCCTCACACCGTGCCACATCCGCATCCGCTTCCCCACCACCTCGGAAGAACGAGGTGCCTTATTTCAAACTAGCTAAATGACAGGCACCATTCAACCCAATTCAACTAAGATAGCACAAAGTTGCATGTTGATTAAAATTAAATACTTCAATGAAGTTTAATGTGCTGGTGGATTATTTTTAGAAATTTATGGCAGATCAAACAACCACAGTTAAATCCAAATGGGTATATGTGTACATACATACATAAAGCCAGTTTAAATAAATACAAAATTTCAAATATATCATTAAGCATCAACTTATACATACAGAAGGCTGTAGTTTGGCCCTCTGGGATCCTAACATTCTCTTTTATTAACCGTTTTACCACATGAGGACTCTATTCTATATGCAAGTACTAATACATGAATCTGTAAATACTACCAATATTTAATTTTCTACAAAGTATTTATCAATTACATCAAGTCAGGACAGCCTTGGGTAGACATGGCATGTCACTGAAGTAAGCAACATAGACTTTAAAAATAATCCCCATTTATTTCAGAAACAGTACATTTAAGAAGTACTTGACCTGGGCAGCCACAGACTCCATAAATAGTTCTGTGGATAATAAGTTATCCACAAAATAAGTTAATACTAAATAATTAGTATTGTGCAACCAAACCCACAACACCCACAGGTTTCAAAGTGCTTAGCAAGACAACAGAAGGTTATGGTTCCCATTTTACAAAGGGAACAGCTGAAACAGAAAACTCAGGTGGCTTGTCTGAGGCCTTACTGAAAATCTGTGTCACAAATGTGGAGAAAGGCCTGAGAACCCTAACTCTCAAACCAGTCTTGAGCCACAGATTACTCCACTGTGACTAAATTTATAAACAGAAACTGAGACCAAAAAGCAAGTTGGCTCTTTCAGCTCAAGTAAGGAACAAAGATTTCTCATTGATATGAGACGGTCATTACTGCAGCAATCTTTAGACCAGTAAGACCAGATACAGATATCCCAAAGTCACTCATGGGGAAAGGTCCCTTAATAAAAGACAGATGGCTAGAAAGAAGACAGTGGCATGGAGAAAGCTAAATCCCAGGATCCACTGGAACCACCAAAACGAACTTGTGGCAGAGCATCACTCCAGGCAAACCTTCAGAATGCCAAGCAGCATTTCTGAGTTGCAGGAGTTTCTGCAGAGACCTCTGCACTTGCAAACACTTCCCTTATGCTGCAGTGGGAAGCCCAGCTGCGAGAAGGCTCCTGAGCCACTTCACTACCAGGAGGCCTGGCAGAGCCATGGCAAGCAGGGTCTGTTGGAGAACTCTTGCTCTACAGCTGAACCAGGGCCCATCCAGGCACCTGTCAGCCTGGGATCATGCTAGTGCACAGCCACAGGACTTGCACAGAAAGACACTTCATGCAGGGTCTTCATTTCTGCAATCTGGCTATTCTTATGATTACTGCTCAACTTTGTGTGTTCTACACTTCAACAAAGCACCACACCGCTGAACACCAACTAGAAATAGCACTTGTTATCCACTGTGTGTGGACATACTGTCTCAAGAGGACTGGGATTTCGCAGAAAGATATTCCTACAGGCAGAGATAGAAAAGAAGATTGCCCTCTTTTGGCACGGATACCTCCCCCAAGTGGCTGCAGAGACTGCCCTTGGGGCACATATGTATTCTCCCTTTGGAGGACGCACAGCTGTGTGCACTCAACAGTGCACAACTGTTTCAACCAACTTTCACTGTTTGTGAAACCAAGAGAGTTGGCACAGCACCTGATCACATGCTTTGTAGAAGGAAAAGCAACGCACAAGTTAGCTGGGAGAAGAGAACAATGATACACACAATGCAGTACAATGGGATTTTCTTTCCCTTATATCATCCGGTCATATTCACATTGCAAAGATCCATGCAGCTCCCACAGATGAGAAGTGTGGAACTTCAGGTGAGGTCACATGGTTCATTTGGTGTCATGCTGATTTCTTGTTTTTTTCTATGAGATGGGCACTTGCAGTTTTCCTGAGGTAGCAGATACAGAGGTCTTCCCTTTATTCCTTTAAGGAAAGCAAAAGTGAAGGAAAAGAGGACAGGCAGAAAGAAGTGCTGGAGTTTCTTATAAAAGATATGAACACACTTGAAGTAAAATACATTTCTGAAATACTTCACTGGGACAGACAGCATGAGAGCCTCCAAAAGCAAACTTCACCATCTCAGAATCACCCTGAAGACAACTACAGGTTTATTGTGGCAAAACAGTTAATAAGAGAGAAATAACTTTTCATAAATAAATAGGCAGGCACCTGGCTCTGCAGGGCCCTAGATGTTATATGGAATGGACTTTTTTCTCACTGCCACCCTGCAGCAGGTCAAGGGAGCAGAACTGTAGGTTCTGCTATGTCAAGGCATTTGTGGAACTTAAGTGCAGAAAGTGTTCATCAGAGGACAAATGTACCCACTCCTTCTGTTGTTCTGCCACCTTTTCTGCCAAGCATTTTACCAGGACAGGATCTACTTTAGAGTCAATCTTGTTGGCAAACCAGTGTCCATAATTCAGAAGCCATCTTAATTCTCCAGCTCCATAGATGCAGACACTGCGAAGGTGGGTACCAGTGCATGGAGGATACAAATAGTCTTCAAGATAATTCCATTTCACCAGACGAGTTTTGCTTTGTAAGTCTGTTACATCCTGGGATGACCTTGGAACTTCCCCAGGGACTCCAGGGACACGTACAAGAGTGGCCCAAAAATGTTCATCTGGAGAGTACGTGTCCCTTGACCACTCAAAAAAATCTTTTGCAAGCGAGCTTTCAAGGGTATATTGAATAAATTCTCGGCTTAAAACAAAATAGGCACTACCTACAAATATCTCAATATCATGAGGTGGCGGATTCTTGGAGATGTTGGTTTTTACAGGCATCTGCATGTATTCATAAGGCACTTTCATAAGTTCATAGTGATAAGTAAATCGTTCTCTTTTGCTACTGCTTGGCTTTGAAGTTTCAAGCATGTTTCCTCCACCAAGTTTCTTCAGTTCAGCGACCAACTCAAAATTTGATATCAAAGGGAAATCTTGGCCACACAAATTGATAACATACTTCCAAGGAACTGGAGACTCCATCAAATCAGACAAACAATTGAAATCTGCCTGCAGACGTGAAATATGTGCATAGTCCACTGTCTCCAATTTTGATGCAATGAAAATATTTGGGAAACATTTAGCTAGATTGTTCAAAGCAGATTTGAAACTTTTTGCTGCTTTTTGGTCATAATGGATGCAGTAAATATTTTGACGACTGTACAATGAATGTATGAGCCTTTCTACCATTGCAGCATCTTTGTGAACAACCAAAGAATAGGCAATTGGAAAACTCTCCTCTTCTGGAGAAACAGGTTTTAGGTGGTATTTCCTAAGTGAATGATACACATGACAGTCACTTGTCATTGCTACAACATCTTCATCAGTTAAATCAACTATTTCTTTTCTTCTTATCTCTAAACTCTTGCCAATTTCATGAGGATCTTGTTCATATATAGATGAGCAATTAATTTCATACTGGAATTCATTTCTAGGGTATGAATATCTGTTTCTAACATAAGAAGAAGTGCTCAAGAAGTGCTCAACTAAGTAAATGCCTTTAGAGGGAAAAAAGTGTCTTTCGACATGGAAGAGCTTCAGCAGTGCAATCAGCCACCCAGTAACACACAGAATCAAGATCTTCCTTCGTGAGGGACATTTGTAGGACCACTTGAGTCTCTTCATTCTGCAAGAATAAAGGGACATGGTATTATTTTAAATCAGAAATCATGAGAGACCATTCCAACCTCTAAGAAAGACGTGTGCACACCAGTCTGCCTACAGCATAAACACTACCTTATTAGGAAGGGCACTGGTAATCTCTAGTTTCTTCCTAATCATAATTTAAAAATTTCATTCCCCTGAATTAGCTAAGTGAAGGCAATAAACCAGATGATTTCCAGCCAAATAAGAGTATCAGAACAAGATTCACACTGGGTTTTTTTTCCAAACCTTTTTAAAACTTCTAATGAGCCACAAACTGAATTACAGCAACCCCTAGATTGGCAAAACCATTACTGTCATCAATGTGAGTAGGAAGGATTGTTTATTTTCCTGAGTAACCACAAGGCATTCAGTGGGAGCAGCACAGGGATGTCTAGTAAGTTGGCAAAGAATGGTTGCCTAATGGTAGATATTAGTATTGTTTTTAAGAAAGCATGAAACTGAAAGCTTTAGAATTCTAACACTGCATTCTGATTATCACTAACACTGGAGCTGGCTCATTAAGATGTCCAAGGGGAAATTAATTTCCTTCCTGTCCTGTGCCAACAGGGTCTGACAAGCCCCTAGTCCTTTCTCTCTTCAGATTTCCTCTGGAAAATACTTCTAACTTGCCCTGAAGACAGAGGTGGATAAAGACGTAACATTTTCATCCACTGGTATGAACATATAAGGAATGTACCCTTCTGAAGGCAGAAGGGTGGTAGTAAGCAATAGCACATCTGCTCTGCTCTCTGCCATGTGACACAGCCTTGGATGTGACCACAAAAACACAGCTGGCCCCTTTTTATACAGCATGTTATTTAGTAACACTCCTGTGTAGCACATTAACAACTGAGGTATTACCACAATAAAAGCTAAGTACAGAGATCCTCTTCCATATAGCTTTGCTTAACTGGCGAGTGTAATCAGCACTGTTACTATCCCTGAATTAAAATTAGACCAGAACCACATACAAGTGCAGCAGTATGTGCTTACTCTACTGAGCTTAAAGGAAGACCTACTTTGTCTTTAAATTGAACAGCTCCCAGTATTTTCTTTTGAATAGATGCTGTTTCATTGTGCTTCCAGAGCCAATAAAATGGTGGGGCCAGCAGATGTAGCTCAGATGCCTGCACATCTCACATATGCATGTAAAATCAAGTACTGAGATGTGCATTCCAATAAATTGCAAGACTAACTTAGGCATCTTTAGCATTCCCTTGAATGTCAGGTCTTGCAAGCTGTAGCTACGTTTAAATTGCAGCTTGTCAAGGCAGAGCTTTTTCATTTGTGTGTTCTCCCTTGACTTTGCCTCTCCTCATGCATCTTTGTCCTCAATAGTTCTATTCTAGGGCAACAGAAAGAAGGAAATGTTATCTCCTTGTTTCACCTGGGGGTTGCCAGCTACAGACCAGGGTAAGCCAACACATACCTATTTTGTAGAAACCAAAGCTCAGCAACTCTCTGCAGGTTTTAGAAACAGTCTCCAGGTATGCTAACAAAGAAAGAGAAAAAACAGATCTCATAGAATGGTTTGAATTGGAAGGGACCTTAATCTCATTCCAAAATCCCTGCCCTGAGCAGAGAGCCTTTCATTACACCTTGAACAATTCCAGGGATGGGGAATCCACAACTTCTCTGGGCAACCTGTTGCACTGCCTCATCATCCTCAAAATGAAGCGAGGCATTCATATCCCTATGAAGCCAAAAATCCCATGTTCCCCCATAGCAAGCAGGTGCTTTCCTTCACTGCTTCTTCAAATTAATCACAGCCCAATGTCTAATCTGGGTTTCCACTTTATCTACTTTATGTATCTGTGTTCCTAGAGAAAAATCACTTTTAAAAGCTGCTCCTAACCAAAGGCAGGTTTTCAGCCATACGAAAAAAGCCCTGTAGAGGGTAAGACGGGTAACCTGCCCTTGTTTTTTCTTTAGAGGGAGACGACCTGTGTGGTGTGGCCTTTCTGTCAAGCCCATCCCAAGCCTCTGCCCAGTGTCTCCGTGGCTACAAAGGGCAACACCTACCACCCCTGGCTGAACAGGGATTGCCTAAATCAAGGAGCAAGTCTTCTCTTACTCTCTCCTTCAAAAAGGCAAGTCTGGACAAAGAAAAAGGAGGGGAAAAAACCAACACATTCCAAACTTCTCCCAAACCTCTCTATTTATGTCAGCCCTGGCCAGTTTCTGCCCACTGCCAAATACTCTGTTGCTATGAAACCAAACAAAGCCATAGAATCTTAGAATGCCCTTAGTTGGAAGGGGCCCACAAGAATCACTGAAGTACAACTCCTGGCCCAGCACACGATACCCCAAGAGTCACACCATGTGCCTGAGAGTGTGGTCCATCTCACAGTACTGAACTCTGTCAGGCTGGTGCTGTGACCCCTTCCCTGGGGGGGCTTCTTCCAGTGCCCAGCCACACTCCGGGTGAAGACCCCACCACAGAGAAGAAATCAGTGCCTGTCAATCCACTCCTTCTCACAAGGAAGTTGTAGGTCACTATGAGACCTCCCCTCAGTGTCGTTCAGGCTGAACAGACCAAGTGACCTCAGCTGCTCCTCAGACGGCTTCCCCTCCAGATCCTTCACCATCCTCTTGGCCCTCCTTTGGACACTCTCCAATAGTTTTATATCTCTCTTTCATTGTGGCACCCAGAACTGCCCCCAGCACTCGAGGTGAGGCTGCCTCAGAGCAGAGCAGGACAATCCCCTCCCTTGCCTGGCTGATGCTGCCCCTGATGCCCCCAGGACACAGGTGGCCCTCCTGGCTGCCAGGGCACTGCTGGCTCATGTTGAACTTGCCATCCACCAGGACCCTGTGGTCTGCTTCCACAGGGCTGCTCTCCCAACCTTTCGCATCCTGGTCTCTCCATACATCCAGGGTTGTCCCATGCAGGTGCAGAATCCAGCACCTGTTTTTGTTACACTTCATATGATTGGTGATTGCCCAGCCCTCTAATTAGTCGAGATCTCTCTGCAGGGCCTCTCTGCCTTCAACAGCTCCTCCCAATTTAGTGTTCCAGTTTATATCTTTGAGTATATCTTTATCTTGAGTTCTGTACCCAGTTCATTAATGAAGATGTTGAAGAGCACTGCCCCAAGGTGGAGCTCTGTGGAACCCCACTGGTGACAGCCTGATGCCACCCCATCCACTGTAACCCTTTGTGTCTGACCCATCAGCCAGCTGTTCACCCATTGCATGACGTATCCAGAAGGATCCTGTGAGAGACAGTATCAGAAGCTTTACTGAAATCCAGAAAGATCACATCCTATCACATCATCAACTAGGTGAGCTACTTTAAAGAGAATTAGTTTGTCAAGCAGGACCCTCCCCACGTGAAGCCATGTTGGCTATGATCAATGACTGCATTTTCTTTCAGGGGTTTTTCAGTAACTCCCAGAATAATCTGCTCCATAATTTAACCAGGCACTGGAGTGAGACTGACAGTACTGTAGTTACCAGGGTCATCCCTCTTGCCATGAAGGAATTTTTCCTCATATCCAAGCTGAACATTCCCTGGTGCAGCTTGAGGCCATTTCTTATGCTGTTGCTGGTTGCCTGGAAGAAGAGGCTGACCCCCACCTTTCTACAACCTTCTTTCAGGTAGTTGCAGGGAGCAGTAAGGTCTCCCCTGAGCCTCTTCTTCTCCAGGCTAAAAAACCCCAGCTCCCTCTGTCACTCTGCATGTGACTTGCTTGCTAGACCCTTCATCACTTTCGTTTCCCTTCTAAATCATTTATCAGTATAAAGTTAATTTCAGCAGAAACTGGGATTTCTTGATGAACAGTGTGAGACCAGGGAATTAAATCTCTTGGGACAGAAGGGCAATCACAAACCTCTTAAGGTTTTAACTCAGCTGCAAAACTTTTTTTTTTTACCACATGCAGACTCAAAGCCCTACTAAGACACAGAGGTGTACTATACACACCATCCTCTCCAGAGGGGCACAGAATGAATGAACATGGCAGATGAGAACAGAAACCTATTGCTGCCCAAAGCACCTATCTTGGGTAGCACTGACCAGATGCTAACTCTGATTATCTTGCCCACAAAAACTTTTTCCTCAGGTGATGCCATACAATACACAGGCACGGTTCCATCTTTTGTATCAAGATTTTATATTACAATTTTATATTATGAGCTTGGCATTGACATCTTGCTTTGTTCTGTTATTTGTCTTTCTACATGTGAGAAGATTCCTGAGGTACATTTGCTTTCCCAGGACTTGAGGAGGGCAGGAGCCCCAGGTCTTCACCCTGCATAAGACTTTTATCCAGATCCTCCCCAGGTTATACAGCCCTTTCAAACTTAGGCTCCCAGGGAAATCCTCTTCTCCTGCCTCTGCACCACCCTACTAATAAACTTCCCAGATTTTACCCTCTCCAAGTTGGCCAAAAACAAACACATGCATTTTTATCTGATTAATAGATCCATTATTAATTCATTATGTCAAAAACTCTGCATTTCCCTTATCACTAGCACTGTAATTCAAAGCACAAAAAATAATTTTATTAAAGTCTTGAAACTGTCTCTCCCTTCACAACTGCTGCTTACATACAGTGAAGATGGATTAAAGTAAAGCATCCATCTCTCATGACCAACTACAGTTCAGCCTCACAAAAATCACAACCTCAACTGCAAGGACTGTTGTGTCAAATGTTTCTGAATTCATAAAGCCGTGCCCACTGCTCAGGATTCAATCCCAAAACGAAAATGGGTGAAGTTGTCAGGAGAGACAGGAAATCCTCTCCCCAGGTCCTCAGGCTTCACATGGGAGGACTCCAACTTCAGGAGTGTGGTAGCTGGGAAGCGGCCCAGCTAAAAGCTTCCAGTCATGAACCTCAGGCATTAGTTGCAACTCTTCTGATTGACAGCAAGGATCCAAGTCTGTCTTCTGTGATGCTGAAGTTTAAAAATGTTAGGCAAGGGTAAGGTGTGCTGCTGACATCAGTTGCAACCTGGCTGGAAAACCCTGAACATGCTGCTTTCCGAACCATGTGAACAACAGAATGATTTTGCATTTCACTTGCACCCCCCAAAACATGCACATTGCCTCAAGTCAATGTATGTCTTACAAACTCAACAGAAATACTTCCTGTTTCAGGATTTTCTGTTTGAACTGAATTGAGTTCTAAAGAAATTCAGTTTTGAATGAGAATAAAGTATTACAGAGGGCAACAATCCACATTTTGGCTTGTTTTACAGATTAGGGTATTTTCATCAAAATTATGATAGATTAGAACAATGTTTGCTTCTTCATTTGTATCATCTTTTAATAACTAAAGAAAAAATTATTTTCTGTAAAAATTTGTAGAAGCAGCAGTGTGACTTCTGGCATCCAAGGTAGACCCTAAGAGGGAGTTATGATGTGCCTACCTGAAAAACTATTCTGCTGTTTCACCTGAGTTCTGTGTAATTTTTTCTGCACTCTGATCTAAATATTCTTCCTAAGGCTACTGTGCGCTATCACATACTGGGTATCAAGGTTATTGTAAGATTTAAGCTTATGATTCCTGTAATTTTTTATTATGTAATTTTTATTATTAATAGTTCCATAACACTGAACATCTAAGATGCTGTGGAAACAACACCAACCAGTGTAAGCAAGGTTTATATTGGTTTTGAGTGTGCCCACCAGAATTTTCTCTGTATTTACCAAATCAGTGAAAAGTGAACCTTATTAATTTTACATCTTCTCAGTGCTATGCAAAGAAATTGTTGTGAGCCACCTGGGGAACTGCACATCTAGGTAGCATTGGATACCTCATACCAGTCCAGCATTTTTTTCCCTGGAGGGAAGGAGATCACACACAGAGAAAGAGGAGCACAGTCTTATCCACCTCCCTGTAAACACACAGACCTTGAAAGAAAAAATAGGAACGCTGTTGCTTTTAATTGGAAGAAAAACACAGCATTCAGGTGAAAACTGCACATTACGAGATGCGCTGGTCCAAATTGAAGAAACCCCTGTGAACACACATGTTAATTCATCGGGAATAACATTTTTTACAAAATGTACCTCCATTCCTTCAGGGTAAAGTCAAGTTTAAACTATCGTTCCTACTGAGAAACTGTACGCCACCATATGTTGTTTCACAGAATTACAGAAACATGGAAATACATGGCTTGGAAGGGGACCTTTAAATGTCATCTAGACCAACTCCCCCACTATGGGTAGGAACATTTCCACTAGACTGCTTGAGGTTGTCACATAACATCTAGTCATACTCAATATTAGGAAGCAGAACTTAGTGTGGTGAAACTACCCAGACAACTTCTAGATTTGGCCTTGAAAAAAACATCAGAGAACCTGTTCTGCATCCTAGTTGCTCTACTATGCACCTGAGACACACCTTTCCCAAACTAAGCATTTGAAGCGTTCTGCAGCTGGTGGAAATATACCAGGAACTGCAAAGGATCACCTCTTTGAGGTCACCCTTCTGTAAATGTTTAAGGAGGCATTTGAGAGCTCAGAGGAATGGACAGGTTCCCTTCATCAGCACAAGGAAACTGGCAGGCTTTGGTCTCACACTGTGTCTCTGAAGACGAGTTTTCACTTTAGTAAGACTCTAATAATATACATATGGAGACATGCAGTAAAGCCCTGTGAGAGACCAGGGCTTTACTGCAGCTCCTTACACTATTATTTTTACTTTTTCTACAAACTCTATGTATCGAGACCCCCAGTCTGGGCTGCCAATGTCATTCTTGCACAGAAGGAGTCTACAGCTCCCTTCACCCTGAGCGGGAATAAATTACCAACACTCACATTCCACTTGCTCGGCATGACAAGTCTCACCTGCCGTCCACACAGTGCAGAGGTGTTTCCAGTTTGTCTGTATTCAGAGCACACTGAATCAGCAGCTTCTGATCTACCTTGTTTGAGAAAATACAGAATTTTTCAACTCCCCAGCGATTCATTCCCTTTCCTCATGGTCTTTTCTGATACAGCCTATGCTGCACTAAACTCAAGTGCTTCAGTGATTAAAGGTAGAAGCTTCCAGGTGGATCTACAATGCCCACAAGCTCCCTGGATGTTGCGTGCAGGTTGGAGCCATTATGAATCATCTGGGTCCATCACAGGAAGCATAGGGCCTGGTGGACATAAGGTATCAGATGTACCTCCAGGTAGAAGGATAAAACTCCTGCTTTGAAGTTGGGTCTTGTTTAGGAAAAAAGAAGGGATCTCTGCTCAAAAAGAGCTGACATCACTGAAAGGGAAAGGTATTCCTTTGGTATTGGAAGCAACTGGCTTAGCAGCAGGCATTGAGGCAGTTTGTAAGTAAAGTTTGGAAGTTTGCAACCTGTCTACCTGCAATAACCAATGCATCACAACTTTCCTGAGGAACACAAGGTATGCATCAATGTCCACTGGCCCTCCCTGATCTGTCCTCTGCCAGTCCTTCCCGAAGGACCTGCTCAGAAGGCAAGCAAAAGTCCAATCTCAACGCCCAGCTACACTGAGCTACAGAAAACAAAAGCCAGGCTCTCTCCTAAAGCATAGCATTATCAAATTTATAATACTTCTTTTCTATTTAAGGAATACCTATCTAAGAAATCTGTGACTTTCTACAGATGCCACAAATTACTTTTGATGCCGTGCAAGATAGCTAGTTGGTGGGAACCATCTCTTGTCTGTTGTCACATCTGCTTGGGACTGGTTTACCCAGAGCATAGATGGAAAAGACATGTTGACTGCTACTAGAATAGGGATTCTTGGAAAGTTCAGACTGTTAGCAGGCAGTGCTCTCTCCTCACTGTATCTGACATACATAGTGCTTGCTATGAAAGCTGTTGTGAGGCAGCCTGCTTCTGTGCTTGCTACAGAGCAAAAGTTACGTGAAAAGGTCAAGTTTGAGTGCAAGTCTTTGGAAGGAGACGACAGAGGGGGAGAAGATGTAGGGGAACAGGAGTGCTTTTAACCCAACACGTGATTCTTTCTTGCATGAAGAAACCCTTCTGCATATGTACAGCATGAATCAAGCTTCTTGCTGTCACCTAGGTTAAAAAAATTAAAAGGGAATGGGTGCTGAGAAGAACAGGAGCAATAGAACAGAGGTTGGGAAATTACAGAAGAGGAGAATGGAGAGAGGGACTGATAAGGGTAAGTACTTTCATGTAGGTAGCATTAATAACAACAAAAATCAGAGTAGCAGAACAAGTGCTTTTTCCAGCCTGTTACACCCCCTCATTCAAAGGTACCTGAGGCAAAAACTGTGTCTACACCTTTCCCTGGAAACAGGTCACAGTGTATTTCAGCAGCCAACACCATTACTACATAAAGCAGGAACTATGGGAACAATTCCCTCTTGTCCAAATAAGAACACTTCAGGAAAGTTCCCTCTGATAAAATATCTCTGTTTGTTTAAAACACACCTGCTTACACAGCAATGCAAACTTGGTGGTTTGCATGACCAACTTAGTGCAAAAATTTAGTTAGCTCCTCCTGGTTTTCCCTCTGGTCTATACAAATCAAGTCTGGGCATTAACAGATCTATGGGAAAGACAGAGTGGATGCTGTTCCTGGGAAACTAGGGAAGAGGAAAAGTAATCTTGTGCTTTCCTAAGCTATTTATTTTAATTTTTTGTAAACTATCTGTCTGAATTAAACTTTTAACACTACTTAAATATTCGATGCTGCTAACTGAAAAGTTAATTTATTGATGTGCTATTTTTTACTGCTGCTAGCTGGTTATTCTATTGCAAAATTATCTATTGATAGGGATCATGGGATTTCTGTAGGAGTACGTTTTATTGGCATTAAATCTTAATCAGTCGATTCTGTGAAGTTTGTCTGGTTTTCCACTCACTTGCCCCACACTGGGGCCTCAGCCCCTCTAACACAGTCACACTTGGCACCTGCCTCATTCGGCACATCTCACTCCCTTCTTGCAGCTTGCCTGCCTGATGTAAGATTACTTACTCACTTACATTTTCTCTGAATGATGGACAACTAAAGAGCTAAGTAACTTCAATTACTTAAACACTTAATTGCAAGACATGGAAAAACATGTCATTACTTTTAGAGGTAACTGGATGATAAACCTGCCAAGTTTAAGACCCTGAAGACTTAAAACAACACAGTGTCCCATTGAAAAGCAGTAATGAGCACAGTGTGGTTTTTACTTCTGGAAGCAGAAAGGTTCTTGCCATGTACCTGGGAAAAGGTTCTTGCCATGTACCTGGGAAACACAGGTTTAGCAAAGATCTGGCAGCTATGGGTATCACACATAACTTTGTCCCAGTACTAATCACAAGGACTCTTTCTTGCACAGGATCTGTATTTCCTAGCAGAACTTCCTCTGCAGTTGCTTTGCTTGTCTGTTTGCCACTCTCTGTATGCTCTTTAGAAAAGGCTGGATTCTCTTTTCTGGTTGCCTCCAGTGGCAATCCTCATAGTTTCAGCAAAATACCTTACATCAGTTTCAGCATGTTCATGTCCTAGAGATATGTCAAGGTAGAGAAAGTCAATGTCTCAGCTCTTTGGCCAGGAAAGAGGCAAGCAACTTCTGCAGGGTCATACAAGCAGCACAGGAGAGAATGTGGTTCCCCTGTAACCCCAACTAATCCGAACTGCTTTACAGTAACTTTTCATGAAAGCTCTTTTACTGGAGGCCTGAAAAGTCTCTCAGCAAATCCGCGGGTACATCTCAGACTACTGTGTCATGCCAGTCAGAAGATCTGCAGCCCTCTTAAAGCAAGAAAGTGTTAGGAAGGCCCAGAGACAGTCAGTCATCAAAATTCCCAAGCCTGGTGCTTACATATTGAGAATTTCAATTCTCTGACTTCGTGTCATGGGGATATCTGTGCTTGCCAAGGACATAGCATACTATAAAGGCAGGAGTCAAGAAAACAAACAAACAAAATCCCACTAACAAACACATTCTCCAACAAATAGAGTTTAGTCCCTTTTAATTTGTGGCAATCTAGAGTTTAACAGCTTTTTTTCCACCTCATATGGGAGTTTAAAGCAGTAATACTGCAGTGGAGAGAGGGTTAACCTTTGAACTATACGATAACATAAAAATTAGACCCAAAGGGACAGAATTTGTGTTCATTGGCAAGGAGATGCACTGTAAAACTGGGTGGAAATTTCCTGTTAGACAGAGAAACTGCACCACACTGCAGAAAAGCTCCCATTAACAGCTCAAAATATTTCTCTCCTTTTCCTTCGCCCCACTACCAAGCTGCCTGCAGACTCTTGTCTGCAAACCCCCGCTGTAAATCACCCTCTTTAGTCACAGCTTGTCACATCAGCAAGATCACATCAAAGAGAGCTGCAGACCTACCTCCTGGACTTTTCCCTGCGATCTCTTCCCCTCTTTAGGATGCTCTGTCCCAGGGCATCAACGTGGGTACAACCAGCTCGGTGGGGAAAGTCCATCCTGCCACTGCCCACAGCCTCCACCAGTGTCACTGCCTCCAGTGCATATGAAGTTGGACATACAGAAGTAGTAGGGATGACATTATTTCTTGCACAAATTGAAAAAGAAAATTGTAAAATGTTAGCTGAAAAATAGTGAACATGGAGGCTTGGCACACTAAGTCTCAGGGCAGGCGGGCACAAGGGCTGGCTATGGCTGCAGTTCCGAACTAGTAAGCCTCTGCTTTTTAACAGGTTGGTTGGGAAGGTTTTCTTGTTATTATTAAGCTGTGGAAGGCATTATCTGTATAAGAAGCATATATTTCTGTTTACTCTCATAGCATTTCTAAGCACCAAGAAGACAGGAAGAAAGGAACACCATAAAAAGAACAGATCACATCAAAGCAACCTAATTTCCTTCTGTAGCAGAGTAAAGAAGACTTGGGGAGAGGCAGGAAAGCACTGGGACATGAGGAGTCTGTCAAAAGCCTCGCCAAGTTTAAGATGCACTCAAGACTCCAGGTCTCAGAGGCCTTGCTCCCTTCACAAATAAAACAGCTGTGACACTAAGCCAAGGCCAGAAGTTTGGGCTACTGTTATGAGACCCACGGTCCTCATGATACTTCCTGAAGTTCTCTTTAGATATGATGACCCACATTGCAAGTTCACCTATACATAAGTGCTTTGTATGGTATACAAAGTCTCCATGGCAAGAAATGCATTTCTGGGCTATTGTACCTAACTTTTCTGTGTGTGATGCTTACAAAGAAATTTGAGGAACTAAATACTGTACCGTTTGTGTATACCACAAACAACTATAATGGTACTTTCCCTCAACAAAAGCACTGCAGCATTATTCCTAAGGCATATGTAGCATTTTCCTCCTCTCCATTCACATTTTGACCAAAATACACACACCAGCCTCCTCTTCATCACCAGTCTCCCAGCTGATACAGTATTATACACTGCACTTTTATGACTGAAGTAGGCTGAGTGTCATAAGCCCCAAAGAGGGCTCTGGGTGTTGCAGATTCAAGGCAGCCTGCAGTCCTGCCTTAGCTCTCTTTGCAATTAATTGCAAAATTATACAGAGATAACAGTATCCAGATTCCTTAATATGGAATATTAATACTTAATATTGGCACTCTCTGTTTGCATAAGATGCAATGTGGCAAGACAGTAGCTGGGTCAACTTTACCTCTTTTCAGTATGACGGGAGGGTACAGTGGCCAATTACATTATGTGTTATAAATTGATTAAAAAATTAAGAAAATGGGACATTTTCTGTGAGACAAAAGCTCCCAGCACATGCAAAACTGGAAAAGGTCTGCAGACAGCTATGCATCTTTTGAGCAAGATTTAGGGTGCTGACTTGTCCCTGCCTGGAAATCAAGCATGCAGAAAGATTTCCCCCAGCAAACAACAATGCACTACAAAAACATACACAGGCCAACTGCACTCTGCAGTCAATCCAAAAGGACAAGGTCTTTGACTGGCATCAGGGAATCCTGCACAGGCCACAAGCTAGCTGCTTGACCCACCAGACAAGCCGCACAGCGGTTACATAACACATGTTGGGGGTTAGATTTGTTTCTTTTTTTTTTTAATGTAGAATTTTTCCCTGGGTTACCAGGAAACTAAATGTGGATACTTATGGGTGCTCTGGCAAAACAAAAGAAGTAGCCAAGCTGAGAGGGAAGGATATGCGCGGGTGTTGGGGGCAGGGGGAAGCACTGGGCTGAATAGCAGGAGTTTGTCTCTGGCTGTGGGCAAGGACAGATGAGAGGCTACTTTTTGGCTTGCTGTGAGAGGGTCAGTCGCCGCCGATTCCAGCCCAGGCAAGCAGGGTGTCGTCCGCCCCAGTGCCCCTGGGGCTCATCTCTCCCTCNGCTCATCTCTCCCTCCTGCCGTTCCTGC
>WAAE01022530.1:0-15511 GCA_013400495.1 Nicator chloris
TCATATGTATAAAATAAATGAAGATTTTTTCCTCCACTTACCTCTACATTTTCCTCTAACTTCCAAGGACTGGTAGTTACTTCAATGTAGGTGGTTTGACTTCAAAACTCTTCACAAAAATGATTATATACTTCTACTTTACTGTATTTAAATCCCTATGAATTGAGTTAGGAACATCTCCATAAAATTACAGTATTAAATTTTTATACTTCATATTTTAAGAAAAGAAAGACAGCAGGTCCTAAAATCACTTGACTCTAACAAATGGTCTCTTTCTGCTCCCTTGAAATTGGCCTGTGAGACTTATCAAATCCCCAGCTTTGTTACTGCTAGAAGAATTTATTTAAAAGTGTACACTGTCATTATATACTTACAGAGAGGTATATTTTAGGATTATGCAAGTGCTTGATAGGTAATTGGTTCTGTCTTTTTGCAGCATCTTGTTTTCCGAGAAAACAGAAAGATTAAAATTACACAAAAATCTGAGTAATCTTTATAAAACAACAGTAGAAGGAGTGAATACTTCTAATTAAATGAATGTGACCTTCTTAAAACTGTCAATCAAAATTAATTTTCTAGCAAAACACAACAGGAATGGTTTTTTTGAAATATCACTGGTGTCTATGGGTTTGTAAGGTTCACAATAAGCACTGTGGACCTCTGCCAGTAAATAGCTCAATCTCAAATTTAGCATGTCACAGCAACAGGTCCTCAGCTCTCACAAAGCAACTACAAAATCACAGCAGGACTAGACTGAGGCTTCCACAAGGTATTACTGCCCTTGTGCCCAAGACGACGGCAACCAAGCGCTCCCAGAGCCGGCTGCCCTGGCAGCACTGAGGCTCCTTCTGAGAAGTGGCACCTCTCTGTTCCATGGGACAGATACATTCCTCAGATACAGCACTACCACTTGGCCTAAAGCAAGGCACCAGATCAGACCTCTTCACCTCCTACAGATACAGGACACTTGGGGAAGCCCTCCCTGCCTGCTCGGCAGAAATGAGACTCAGATGTTCAAGTCAAGCACAAAAACCCTGCCTAGAGCACCAGCCTGCTTCAGAGAACTTACCTCATTCATTCCTTGTACAGCTTCTGCAAAAGTGAAGCCCTCACCTCACAACAAGCTTTTAAGCAAGGAGTAAGTGTCCCTTGTTCCTACACAACTTGTCATTCATACAGGCAGGTGGCTGATCTGTGGGGATAGGGAGGAGTGTGCTAAAACCATCCCAGAACATCAGCCAGTCAACTCCTGGTGGGTTCTTCTGAGTGTGCTATTTATGTGCAGCTTCCTACAGAGATGGGAGAAAACCTTATTCCAGCTGCTGAGTCCATCTCACAAAGATACACTCTTGTAGGAAAGGGGAATACAGGTGACCTCGTCCCTGATAAGTAACAGCTATATCCAATAAAGATAAGTGTGATGAAAGGGAGTGGGTTAGCTGGTGAGGAGAGGATGAGGAAGGAAGAACCTTGAGGAAGAGGGAACAAGGGGAATTATGAGGAAGGATCCTGGGGAGAGAGAATCACTGCTGTGAGGTCAGTGTGGGTCTGCAGTCAGAGGCTGTTGTGGGAANACTGACACTGTGAAAAAGGAGGAAATTTCAAATCTTGGGAACTAAGGTAAGATTTGAAGGAGCTGTAAAACATGTGTGTCTGAAAATTATTTTTGTCCAGAAAAAAAATCCATCAGAACAATTCTGTATCAAAAATTACAATGACTGGATGATGTAATAAAAATACTTGTGTCAAAGTGCCTATTTTTTTTATTTTTTAGAAGTACAAATGATTTACAAAAGACAGTTTTGAACAGAGATCTTGAAAATTTTCTCATTTCAAGAAATGCTACCAGGGTTAAGCTCAAGTTTCCAAGAGTCGATTTTACTGCATAGAAAGAACTACTTGATTGTAAGCTAACAAACACTTTCAAATACCTCATAGGATGCAGAATATCCTTACAATCCATAAATGGACTCTGTAAGGATTTAGCAAGAATGTAACATACCTAGATTGTGAAACATAGCAATCAAGATAGATGAAAAAAAACAAACTTCTGGCACATTTAATACTCTTTATATTACAGATTACAATTGCATTACAACTGGACTCCAAAGGGAATGTCAGAAGGATTGTGCACTCTAAAAATGAAGTAGAAAACAGTTTGCTTGGTGGTGTTAGTACTTTTCATTAAAGGTTCCCAAGAGCTTCCATGTGCTGGAACAGCCATGTAAATTTGATAGATGTGCATTACTTCTGCCTTACCCTGGGCATCCAGCTCGCCTTGGAGGGCAAGTAAGCCCTTTCCCCTCCTGCCCCACGCACCCTCCTGTCCTCAGGTGTCGCACACACCAGCCTGGGAAATGGAAGCCTCAGCAGAAAGCAGTCACAAAGGGCAGTACAGAGATGGTGCTTGTCACAGGGGAGTCTGTCATCTCTAAAACCCCAGAACTCACACGCTGATAGAGAAGGTCTGGAGACCTTAGCAGCACAGAGCTTTCAAAGACAAGCACTGAGCCCTAGAATTAACTGCAATTAATTATAATATGGTATCCCAGAAATGTTTAAATAACTAACTACTATAATTAAACATTTATTAAGTATTTGGTTCTTGACTTTAACCATTATCAACACACAGTAAAATGACATCCCTAATGAGGACTAGAGAGGAATAATGACCTGTAGAGGAATGTGGATCTGTAGTTTCTTTTTCCTGTATTTGACAGACAGCAGAGTAAATAGTCATTTTCCATGGCACTTCAGCTGCAACAACAAGCTATGTGAAAAAACAGTGTAATGGAGCCTTCTTTATGCCAAAAGAGTGGGCAAACCCAAAGTAATCGGGTTACTGCGATTTGACGGAAGCTGGCACTTTTGTAAGGAAAGCGCTCACCAGCGAGGCTGTGCTGCTACACAGAAACCTTTCTGCAAGGAGAAGCATAAGGATAACCCAGCGTAAAGAAGCTTTTGTGAGAAGGAGGCCCAGAACAAAGAGCAAGTGACACCTGCTGGAGCTGAGGTGCCCCTCTGTACTTTCCCACTTTCCTGCCTGAGAAATGCCGAGTTTTTTCTCCTGAGCTTCCAAAATATTTGACACCAAGCAGACAGTGCGTTACCACATGCTTAAAACAATACCTGTCAAGGTTAAAAAACTACAGAGACATTGAATTTTGTAAATAAACACCCCAACAGATTCTCAAAGCTACTGTTCAGCAGTGTATTGATGTACACAAACATGCTTTTCTGGATGCTATTAAACTGCCAGTCTCCTGTACAAACTTCATGAAGTTTTACTCTTCTGTATCACCACCACCACCTCTATTACAACCTCTTGAACACAGTAAGATGCCAATGAGTTTCATTATCACTTTGAGGGGTGTGAACACCATTTGTGAGCAATGAGTGTTGAATGATTGATACCCCCTGGCTACAGCAGTTGGCAGTGGTTCAAGTCAGACCAGAAGTTCAGAATCACCTGACAGCAAGGGGTTTATGTTTGTTTTTTTTGGGGGGGTTTTTTTTTTTTTGGTGTTTTGGGTTTTTTTTGGTTGTTGTTTTTTTTTTGTTGTTTTTTTTTGTTTGTTTGGGGGTTTTTTTGTTTTTTTTTTTTGTTAGTCTGCATGCACATCTTTTTCCAATAGGAACAGCTGGAATCTCACTAGTTGCCAAGTAATGCTGCTCAGTTCCCACTGTGAAGGCAAAACTGCATTTGCAAGTGTTTGTTAACCTTTTTACCTCTCCTCGCTGTAACACAGAGTTGGCCTACTTAGTTGTGGTAACTTTTGCTTTGCTATTATTCTTGTTTGATATTTGGAGCACATGTTTTACATGTTACAAATCAATTACAGTTTAGTAGGAGTAAGTGTGATTACCCACTTAATACCCCCAGGGCAAAAGTCCATTTAAAAAGTCTTTTTTTGAAAGAAATTAATCATCTCCAACATGATAACATTTTCAACAATCCCCTCACTCATCACCTAAGATGTTTTTCATGGTCAGTACATTTCCTAGCAAGCAAGTAATGGGTCACAAGCAATTTATTAACTTTCATTATCAAAGTAACACTGAAAAGTCTAATATCATTACATCTAATTTGAGAAAAATGTCCTACATTTCTGATCCATATAATAAAAGGGATCATAGTCTCTGCTGTTTCTCAGTTTTCATAGTTAACCTAACTACTTACGTCAGATTATTTTTTTTATTTTATTTTAATTTATTTTATTTTATTTTATTTTATTTTATTTTATTTTATTTTATGTCGTGTTCTTAAAGACTTTTCATTCCTTTCTTTTTTCTGTAGCCTCCCCAGCTCACAGGAAAAGCAGACCTGAAATCTTCCTTCAGGATTAACCTCTGTCAAGTTCTATACACAATACTTCTAAAAAACCACTAAGCCATTCAAAGACAAAGTAGTATAAAACAAACAAAAAGGCATTCACTGAAGAGAACATATTAAGGAAATTCTCATGGAGGCAGTTTGTGTCAAGTAAATAGAGAGATGTGTTTTAGAGTTACTGTTTCAGTTCCTCTGCAGCAGGATTTCCAAGAACTAGCATTTGCCAAGTGGGTGTATTCTCTCTTCAAATCCTGAGCCAAGTGCCTTAAATCAGCATCAATTATGTAAAGGGATTACTTTACAACAAACAGCAAATGGGACAAGAGCAAAGGAGTGCCCCCACAGTGTCCCCCGCTCAGACCCCTATTCCCTGTCATCTTTTGTGGACCCAAACACACTCCCAAAGCCATTAATGCAATGGATACATCCATCTGGAGGTGAGAAGAGAGCCTGCAGACCTGGTGCACTGTGAGGCAAAGGTGTTGGCACTAGAGCAACTGGACAGATTGGCTGAGAATACTGTTGTAAGATGTTTAGAGAAAAGTAACTCGATAGAGATGTAGCAGGGCCTTGTCCACATACCTTCAGAACCACTAAATTAAATTTCATTTCAGGAAAACTAATACTGAAAATTAGCATCTGAGGTAGTAAATACTATTGCCAGCAAAAACAAAACAAAAAAAGGCATAGCTGTTGCATCCTTTTGTTTGTTTTCATTTAAATGAGAAAATAGACTTTTCAATGTCTTTAAATCAGAAGTGACTGGGATCACCCTCCCTCCCATAATAACTCCTCACAGAGTCCTGCCTCTTCTCCAGCCGCCCCTCGTCCCCAGACCTGCTGTTCCCTTATTGGTATTACCTGTGCCCTAAGCTCAGCTAGGAGGCTTTAATGCAGCACATAAACCCTGTGATGGGTCTCCTATCACACTAAAACCAGTGCTCAATTCCATGCACGCAGCTCTGGCAAAGCAGGAGAAAGCAAAGGGAACAGCAATCACCAGAAACCCCTTGGAATATTTCTGTTACCATAGTGCTTGTAACTCTTTAGTTACTGCGGGACTACACAGGTGTGCAGATAATTCTGGACAGTAATTCTTCCACATCCATGGAAGGAAAACACAGGAAAAACACTTTTCCCACAAAGTGCAGGCTGTGCAGATATGGCTTAGGCTGTACCTCGGGGCTCATCAGGTCTCCCACAAAGAGGAATATCTTGCCAGACTGATGTGACATCTAAACTTAGATGCAGAACATGATCTTCAAGTTATGAATCTGATACTTTCAACAGGGTGAATATTTTCAAAAGCATGATAATAAAAATGGGCTGAGGAAGCACTGTCTCTTCCTTTCATGGATTTGGTACCATGAAAGAAATTTAAATACATTAAAAATGCATTTGTTACTGAGAGAGATAATGAGCTGATCAACAGCATAAAATAAGATATTGCAGCAGAAATGTTCTCTATGCAGGAAGAAAAAAAGGAGGGGAAAACCCTCAACATAGCATAAAGAACCTATTATTAACACAATAAGAGATTAACAGCAGGAGGGAAAAGAAAGGAAATTTGGGACTCCAACAGAAATAAAAATGTCCATAATGACAAATACTTTGGATACTTACTGTCCCTAATATTCCCACATTTATGTGTTTTGGCAGAATGCAATGCAAGAAAAGCATAGTTCAGCACCAAGATCTACACATAAGGAGGAGATTAAAAAAAAAACCACAAGAACAAAAAACCAGACAGACACAGTCAGGATGACAAGAAAACAAAAGCACTGTTGGTGGGAAGAAATCTTAAAAAATTGTTTTTAAGGAAAGCAAAAATAACCCCTCCTCTCAAAACCCAAATCATGCTGTTTCTGTTGACACTGCAACAGCAACATTTCAATTATTCACAGAGGGAACCAGACTACCAGGGTAAGGCTCAACTGCAGACAGCATTAGAAATTTAGTCTCATTCCATGAGGGTATATCAAAGTGATGTTATTACACATTATATGTTCTATATACCCTCATTCTTCATTAAAAAAAAAACCTTAGGGATGCTATTAGAAGCAAGTACTGATCATTAAGGGAATCTATTTGGCATTTCCAACTCAAAATTCTCAATGCACCAGCTAGAACTTATGAACTGTTTTAAATACCTAGCAGGGTATTGTCTCTATGAGCTTGCCTGTAACCTAGTTTCTGTGATGGGCAATTTTGTGCCACTCAGTTTTCTGAGGGTATCCACTGTAGGAACACATCACAATTCTTCAGAAGATTTACCCATCCAACTTTGCATTTTGTCATAGCCACTGAAAAGCATCAAACCCAACCGCTCAGAGTACCAAAGAAACAGTTGCAGAATTAAAATTCTATTTATTCCATGCTAATTTCTCAGTGGATCACCACTTGCAAACACAGTTCTGACAAAATAAAGCTCTTCTCCAAACTGTACTGCAACTTTAAAAGGACATAAATTGTGATTTAAAAAAAAAAAAAGGAACAGCAAACATGAGCGTGGTCAGATAAAATTATTTTCAATATTTTATGAATACCCTTAGGCATAATTTACCCATCTATTGTTTAACAACACGAAAGGACACTTGGGAATTCCTTAGACTAGATACAGATTCAGTGGTGGTCAGGCGATGTTCAGATGTTTATTTAAATCCTACTGCATTGCATGAGGAAAATCAGTAATTTCTAAGGGTCACTGTATGATTAAATTAGATTTGACAAATTCTTCCCTCACACTCCTATTTCCTACAATTAATGACAATTCTGATAAAAAGTGTTGTGCCTTTATTGGAAAAAATAATTTCCATTTCAGTTGCAGCAAGGTGCATTACTAACCTAACAAAACTAATTAATCTTGCTCCGAGCATTCTTCACAGAGATGGCTGTTTCGAGCAATTTTCAGTTTAATGAACCAGCTTCAAGCAGGGGAAATGCAGCATTAATGAAAGGAAAACTACTTGCTTTT
Source organism: Nicator chloris (assembly GCA_013400495.1). Taxonomy (NCBI): domain Eukaryota; kingdom Metazoa; phylum Chordata; class Aves; order Passeriformes; family Pycnonotidae; genus Nicator; species Nicator chloris. Next base: position 7,308 of record WAAE01022530.1, read on the forward strand.
TGGTTTGTTTTGACAAGTTTTTGTTTTGTCCTTAAGATGGGTTATTGGAAGTTAATTCAGTTCTGGTGGTTGTGTGCCTCGTGAGCCGTGAAGGCTGCAGCTGGGAGTGCTACTTGATTTCTCTCCTTCCCCCTACAGGACAGAGAAACCAAGTATTCTGTTACCTTACAGCCCGTAAGACCATCTAATAAATAACTGTATTCATCACCCCTGCAGACTAACAGCATCGGGGAGCACAAATAGAGCGTGTGAGGGAAGATTCAAAAAGAAAGGGTAGCAACCACTCCTCTTCAAGTATCCCTCCATCTACATCAGTATCCCTCCAAGTATTTCTATCAGCTGAACGGCATCTTCTCTCTCAAAGCCTCCTGCCCTGAAGGAAATAGTACAGAAAGTCTGCTCAAGAGGCTACCAAGATCTACCTCTACACAAAATCTCACAGTCACTTTTACCCTTGTCCTCTTAAGAGCATGACAGCTTTGGACCAAGTCAAGCCAACTGAACTCCTACAAATATAAGCCAAATCTTCCATGAGTCCTGTAAGAAACATTTGAAACTTTAACAGAACTAGATTAACCTACTCATGGTGTGGACTGTGATCTTCCATTTGAGTATGAGGGTACTGATACACCTCATAGACATTGTTGGGTACTGAATGACATCTCATGACACTGAAAAATAAAGGACTTTGAGATAACCTCTTTGGTATATCTCAGTACCACAAGAGTTTACAGTAGCAGGTGCCATACAGGCTTAACCTTCCATGTAGAAATCCAGAGGGTTCTGTCTAGTAATGCAAGGGACATAATTTTTACTATGAATGTTTCAGACATCAGGAGACCTCCAGGATCAAAGCTTTAACATCAAACTCTGAGCTCAAGAGAAATCTTCATCTCAAAGAGAAATCTCAGTTTGAGAAATCTCAGTTTAAGAAATCAAGTTGAAGTAATTGTAACAAGGAAATAGAGGTCTATAATATACTAAAGTAAAAATTCACAGAAGACTTTCACCTTCTACAGAGCACTTTCAGAAAGACATTATTACTGATGCTCAAGAAAATACTTGCAAACTGATGAAAATGAAAGTACACAAACCCTTCACACCTTTCAACATCTTTGCAGTGGTAGAGTCAATACCAGTGGGTTTAGTGATTAGCAGTATTGCTGGCTAAAACCAGGCTTATGTAACGAAGAGTTAGTGTCACAGCCCAGACAAACCAGCTCCCCTCTGACTTCCCCTCACAGCTCAGAGACACAAGTGGGCTTTGCCACCTCAGCAAGCACACTGCAGTGACATGGTGACAGCAGGTACATTATGAGATAGTGATGTCCTGCTACATACAGGGACTCAGCCTTGACCCCTGACTCCACATCAACTCCTTGGTTGTTCTCCCCTTTCCAGCAGCAGTCTGTGAATGAGTGAGGAAAAAAAGAGGGGAAGCCCCCCTCCCCCCCTTACCTCTGAATTACTGCTAGCCCAGTCATAGCCTCCTCTCAATTTATTGCTACTTAGTACAATTTCCCTGATGTGCTGCACCACCATTATAGCAATTTCTTCTGCCATTTCTGTTGGAGCAGTAGAGTAACTCATTTCAGAGTCCAACCTAGCAACTATTAATTACTAACCTTAACAAGTAGTTTCAAACTGTTTTCTTAAGGAAATAAAGATATGCAATCACTCCATCATATTGCTGCCTCTTCCCTACTACATTTTCAGTGAATTTCAACCCACTTGAGATACAGATGGAAGTTTGCATGGATTAACCCTCAACACCACCTGTGCAGCAGCATGTGGGTGGGGGTTTTTTGTTTGTTTGTTTGTTTTTAATTTGGCTTTTACTATTTTCTTTAACTCCAGGAAATCACCCAATCGTTTCCTCATGCTCCTTTACACTGCTGCTGCTGGGAAAGGTCGTATTTAAGAAAACAAGTTGGCAAGGGAGGAAACCCCTTATGTCACAAAACAGATCTTCCAGATGCCCAAGAGCTCACAGCCTTTCTCTGCATACTGCACCCACATACAGTGTGGTATATCTCAGTGGTACAGAAACAGCCAGGAGAAGAACCCCTTTAGTTTCTGATTGTTGCTCCAAACTAACACTGATTTACAAGCAGTGCTGTTGAGCTTTTGCAGAAGAGGTAGTAGGATACAGCCCCAGCCCATTGCTGGCATGGGGAGGCAGCAGAGAGTGAGGGCAGAAGGGCAACTAAATGATTTAATTTATTTCTATCTGAGCTGTGCTGCTGATTTTCTGCATGGTTGGTCTTACAGGTATGGCTACTAATCTCCCTCACAGTAAGTGCTCAGATCTGTACCCATCCAAATACTTGGCCTGATTTCACTTGAAAATCCTGAAGGGAATGATCTGGAATGGATTCACTAAGTGGCCTTTTTCCAAATCCTATTTCATTTCTCTGCATGTTGCAAACAAAGCATAAGGCCACTTTCATCCATGCTCCTCCTGTAGATCCTTTAGCTCTCACTTCATGGCTCAATGAGCAGTTTAACATACTGGTCCCCAGCCCTCGCTAAGGTTTGTGAAACTGTTTGCTTCTGCTCTGATTCTTCTGGCTTCTTCTAGAAGTTCCCCATGATTATTGTTTAGCTTGCAGCAGCTATACCAGTTCAGTGCTTTTGAAATTATGGATTCTGTTTATAGGTTACCAAAATTCCACTAGGAATACATACAACACTAGTTTTTAAAAAATCCTTCTCTACTTTATAGTGTTTACTCAGGGAAGTTCAGGATCTCCCTTCAAAATACAACAAATACCTATTTCTGCAGAAATAAATTACTGTCTAATGATTTCATTATCCAAAATGATACAACTAAATGAGTGGTTAAATGTATTCTGAATTCAGATAGTTTTCTATGTATAGAGCATTTATTTATGCCTGAGATGCATTTAAATATAAATTGTTGTACCTAATGCCAAGTTTTATAACATGTCATTCACAACCCATTAAGTATTTTATTACATATATTGTAGAAGAAAGAAATTTATAGACCCCATTTATAGTATTAATAAGGAATGATGAAACCACACTAAAAATGTCTTGCTTTTTGGGTTATGTGGAGGTTTACTGCTAAAGCATAGTTACCAGTCATGTTTTAATGCTTTACTACAATAAAAGACGTGATCTGAGTGCTGTAATATATGTAAAATTAAAAGAAGCCTTACTAAATGACAGAACTTCCCTATTCAGATGCAAACAATTACAGACATAGCATATTCTCAGTTGCTTTCTAAGCTGTAGGAGCGTGTGGAAATAAATTTTGCTTTGTTCATTTTAGAGCATTTGTCAGGTGCTTCTTCATAGACGATTTCCAAACATACTCCACTTTGTTGAAAATGTGGGAAAAACACACATACAAAAACTTTATTCCTTGCATCCATTTTCCTGGGTCATCCCTGACCAACTATGTTTCTTTTCCCTTGCTTTCTGACTGTAAAAGTCAGGAATCAGTAAGGAAATAAAAGCTTTCCTCTTCATGGCTATTTTTTATCCCTTACCTCTCAAAATTTCATTTCCTATTACCGTCTACAAAAAGATAATAGTTTTGGGAAAAATTTCTTGTGTTATGCTGTCCTGAGGAGATGCTATCTTCACAGTTCCTCAGTGTCTTGCCAAACAAGCAAAGAGAAGACAATCTTCTTCTCACATATATGAGGGAAAAGCTCATTGTTTTAAAAGAAAAAAAATTGAAAAGCACCAAAGCAAATAAACACTTTGAAAAAAATATTGCCACGTGTTTTGATGATGTCTCCCGTAGAACTAAAACTCTGGGCAAGACAGAGAGGCCAGAGAAGGTGAAAGGATATTAGGATGATAATCAGTTCAGGTTTTGCTCTGATTCTTAGTCTGTCTTGCCCTTTCCAGAGGCTTTCACATTGCTAAGTCCTCAGTCAATCTGTGTTCAGCTGCTGGTATTTCAAACCACAGGAGCCTGAGTGAAATCCAAGCAAAGCACACCTGAACAGGTCTCTACAGAAGCCTCTGACATTAAGTTACTGTCTCAGCTGGTTGAACGTTTATGGGAAGTGGGAACCAAACATTAACTCATGGCATTATCTGCATCAGTCTTGCCCATTTTCTGTCCCTAGAATATTTGAGTGTCTCTCACTAGGGCAGAAGTTTTGAAGACAGCATGACCCCGAAGACAAATGATCCCATATAACAGAGGGAAAAGAGAGGCAGAAGTGACTTGCACACAGTAAACACTACCTCTGTGATGAAGCACTAAGGTAATGCTGATCTCTGGAGCACTGTTTTTTAACTAATGCACAGAAATCCAAAACTGCTCCCTTGGAGACTTAAGAAGAAAGTAGGCAATCCTGAAAGATCATGAGGCATAAATCCTTGGATTTCTAATGTTATAGTTTTAAGAATCTTTAAAGGTAATAAAGCAACTTTCCTAATAGAAAACAGTTTGAAAGTTTTCATACCTCCAGCTAAAACAGACCTTTGTGATACAAAAGCATCAGAAGTTAAAACACACACCCCTGAATTTCATCATCTTTTTTGTTGCTTGGTTTTTTTCTTTTTTTAAAGCATGAATGTTCCTTTTGTTAAGTAAAGGTGGGTAAACAAAGGCTCAGAGAGACTAAGCAAGTATACCAACCTTGCAAAGAAGTAAATAAAACCACAGAAACACCAAAGTCCCAGTTCTTAGCCATACATACTAACCAAGAATCCAACTCCTAGCCTTGTTCCAACTTATCTACCAGATTTATTTTTACTGGGGTGTACCAGTAATAGTATTGCCTTTTCAATTTTGCAGATAGATTGAGAAGTTGGAGAACTTCATCAAGATAATTTTCTTTTCCAACTTGTCAGGTACATCCTATATGTATGTAGTAACAGACAATATTTGTTTTAAATAAAGACAAAAATTATAGCTTACAAAGACATTGTTATATGGAAATACATCAGTGCCTTCATACTGGTATGACTATGATAGCTATTTCAGCTTACCCCATTAATCCTACTTTCTTTATCAACTCCTTGACAAATTCCATTTGTTATAATGTTTCTTTAATATTTGCACTGAAATTCCTCTATCCAGTCTGTTTCCTCTCTGTTACAAGATGCCCATGATCTATTCCAGCTTACTTCCTCTCGTCCTAAACTCTTGAAATCCATTTAATGTCTTAGGCTATCCAATCCCATGTTCACACTGATCACTCCCTAAAGAGAGGCCTTAATCACAATATAATGCTTTTCTGGGAAACAGCTAACAAGTAGGCTGCTTCCTAAATAACTTAGCATACAACATGAAAAAGCAATTACAAAAGAAAAAGAAGATAAAAACCAACACCCAAAAAAGCAAAAAAAGCCAATAGCTTGGTTCAGTGGCTGCATCTCAACTTCCTATTTGCATTTTCCCAAACCTTGATGTTACAAAGCACTAGAATGAAAGCTGTGGAAGTGAACTGCTTTCCTCTCCAGGCCCATGCAGAGTGCATCATGCTTTAGCAGTGATTTATTTTCTCCCCTTCATTCTCCTCTGGTAGTGAATATGGTCTGTGCAGCAGAGATCACACAGCCCAAATCATCCCAAACAGCTGCAGCTTTGTTTGTGCTTGAGGCCAGTGCCTTTAATCACAGAGGCTTAATTAAACATCACCCCTGTGTACTTCAGTAAATGCATAAAATACAGTGTACTACCTAAATGCCCCTGGTTAACAGCAGTTGGAAAAGGTAATAACAAAAAGCCCACATTAACCTCTTTGCCCTTGCTTACTAAAGTACTGTACTTTTAAATTTAGCCAAGCCAACCCTTTTCCCCAAGAAAAAAAGGCTGAAAAGCCTGAACTTCTTCCAGAAGACACCCACAGGGGTCAGTGGTGAAGACTTCTTGAGGCAATGTTTTTATCATCCTTTTGCAGCCAGAAAATGCCAGAAGATAAGCTATTAAAATTCACAGTGCAACTCCTACTTCATGAAGCCAGTTTCTTTCCTACCCTGAACAAATCATGTCAGGAACAAAAAACCAAAACGATCCAAAGGACCAAGCCCTCCAGTGGCAATCCTACTTGAGTGAAAGCTCAAGGAAGAACCAGGCAGGAATGATTTCTCACAAGGTGAGCATTCAACTTGCACGGCAACAACAGCACTGAGAGATCATTCAAGAATCAGGGTACAAGGGGTGCAGTTAAGTATGTTTCTTCAACAGCTATTGCCATGGTCCTGCTCAATGCTTTCTCTGCTTTAAAGGAGAGAAACAAACAGGGTTGTCGGCAATTACATTAGTAATTTCTCAGGGGATGGGGGTGGGGGGTGGCAAAAGAGGGCAGCTGATTGAAAGACAGAAAAACTCAGTAGAGGGAAATGACAGACCTTCTCTCTTGCCACACTCTCACACAGAATCTTCATTCCAGTAGAATTATTATCAAGGTACAGAGTAAAATAAGAGTCAGTTCACCACTGGCCTTAGGACAAGAGGCAAGGGTGAATATATCTATTGTACAAGAGTCTCAGTCTAACATTGCACAGGAGTTTTCATATTTTCCATTTGTAAAAGGAGAAAGCATTCATTTGTTGCGTTGGGGCTATTAGGACATAGAAGAAACTGTTAATTCTTTTCAAGAAACTCAAAATCTTATTTTATTCTAAATAAGAATTATACTTCAAAATGCTCTAGGAGCACAAACTGTAATAGGGATCATAGAGAACACCCATATCTTATGTTGGAACCCTGGATGCTGAAAATATCAGATTTTCTGTTCTGACAGGCAATGACCCTGAGCAGGGTACTGCATCTGACCTGAGACCATGGGAACAGCTTCCAAAACTGAGTGATAGCACTGGGAATGTGGGTGTGTGGTTTGGAGAAGTGTGTAGTGTCACAGGGTGAAATATTTAGAGTCTGGGGTTTTAGGATATATAATATAGTAATATATGTAGGGGATATCATGGAGGGATTTGGGTGTTGTCTGTCCTTCTTCTTAAATTTTATCTTCCTTCCTCCTCTCGGGTTTGGGTGATCTTTTCTAACTGGTTGGTGAAAGCCCTCACTGCAGATTTCAAGAGATCTTTGATTGGGTTAGAAATAAAAATAACTTAGGTGTCAGTTTTTAATTGGTNTAACAAGGGATTAACAAGAAGAAAGGGAAAAGCTGAAGTATCAGCTGCTCTGTAGCCATTTTCTGCCTTGGTGAGCCAGGGAAAACCAAGAATAAATAACTGCAGAAGGCAGTCTCACCAGCATTTCAGATGTAACATATTCAGGGTCTTGCTTGTAACCCGACAGGATTTTGCAACCCTACAGTCTCATTACTGTGATTAAAAATGCAGACCTAGGCACCAGTCCTATTCCACAGGAAAGAAATTCACAGGACTAGTGTTAAGAGAGCTGGACATACAAGGCAACACCTGTTTAACAACATTAATCTCACATGCATTATTTAAACTCTCCAAGCATCCACCACAAGTAGTAGGAATCAGAGCTTCATGGCTTTTCAGAGCATGTGGGACAGGAGCAGTACAAGGACAGGGGTCCCTTTGGGAGTTGGCAGGAAGGAATCCCAAATCCACAGCTGGCCCTTCTGCCAACTGGAAGAGACTCTCCCATTTTAACTGCTCTTCTGCATCATTTTAGTTTTATTTCTTCCAATTAAAGTTTTTAATTTTGGGGTGGTGTTAACGAGATCCTTTCCTGAACACCTGCAGTTCTCTCAGGGATCTGTCCTATCCTTTAAAGGTTCCCCTTGCAAGCCATTACCCTCAGAGCTGCACAGGAACAAGATCCCCTGCATGTACAGAACCCTTCTTGCTCCCTTGAGTGCAATTGGCCTAATTTCTGACTTAAAAAAAGAAACAAAAATGAAACAAATGAACACCTAAGCGCAAACCCTGCAGAATCTCCTGGGAGGCAGTCACTCCTACACTAGGCAAGCTCCTCCAGTCTCTTCATGGGTCATATAATCAGGGGGTGTAAGTCATGTGGGCAATCCCAAAGTTAGGAGCCATTTGTTGGTCACACCACCATTATAATACTCAGCATTCCTGGGCCTTCTGTAAGCTCTTGCCTTTATACACTTTAAAATATATAAGCACTTAAATCCCAGCCTCCTGATTGCCTAGTATTGCTAAAAGAACTCCTTCAGAACAGACAACAAACTGGCTGGCCAGAAGCCTGGGTCCCTGAGAAACCCACGTTAATAAATATTAAAAGCTGAAGGAGGAAGGAGAAAAAAAAA
>WAAE01022531.1:0-58132 GCA_013400495.1 Nicator chloris
GATTTCTGTTTGAAAACTATTTGTGACATTTTTAGCTTTTTCTTCAATTTCAGACAAATTAAACATTATTATTTGCTTGAAAACGTCAGGAAACTTATTCTTTCATTGGTTTCCTGAAGAATTCTTCATCTTGTAGGGTAACCACAAAAGAAATATTCATTCTACAGATTGTTCAGGCCAGTCAATGCTCATAGTTAAGAGCAGTAAAATTAATCAGGCAATAAGAAGACTCTGAGAGATGTCTCTCCCTGGTAACATTGCAAGTAGAAAAATGAATTACCTCTGAATCTACAGTTAATTGAGATACCAGGGAGCACATCAAAATGAATGAAATTTAAATCTGCAGGGTATGATTTGCTGCAGTTTTTTTCACATTAGTTCCAGATAAACAGAAATTATTTATATGTAAGTGTGTATACATACCCTTATAAGAGCTTACATACCATTACATACACATATTTATTTAGCTGCTTTCTATGATACAGGCATTCACACTTTGTATACAGCAAATAATTTCCCTTCCCTTGAATTACACCACTCTGGAGCTCACAGAGGTCTATATTTTTGTGGTGGATTGACAGTAGGACTGATTGTACATAATTAACAGAGCAATCTCACTGCTGCCAGCTCGGAGAATTATAGACTGGCAATGCAGAAAATGAGTCCATATTGCACAGCAAAGGGCCTGAACATGGAGAGCAATTTGGGTTTACTGAGGAAAGAATGGCAATTACTCACACTGACAGAGATGCAGCAGTCACTAGCATGCTCTGGGTCACAGAGGACTGCCTTGTTTGAACACCATTTCGAGGTGAGGGCAGATTTAAACAGCATAATTCCACAGAAACAGCAGATGAGCCTGAGGGTCTGACATGCTGTGATTTGCTGCAGCAGTGGGATGGAGTCCTCTCTTACAGCATGTGCAACTTTCTTTCCTTTTTTGTCTCTTGCAAGCTTTTTTTCCAATGACTGTAGATAGAGGGGAGCAGAACACCTTAAACTAGCGAATGGCTATTCAGGTGGGTTTGGTATTTCACTTTATACAGGGACTGAGGAAAGCTTCAAGTTAAAAAGCAAGATCCCTGCCCTAGAAGGTATGTGAACATAAAATAATAATAATAGTGATAATTGCTGGAATTCAAATTCCCTTCTATGCTCCATCTGTGCTGTTCATTAAGTAATGTAGAGCTAAAGTTTTAGACTTCTTCAGTTAGGCAGCAACATCCAGGGGATGTGAGGCTATAGCCATCTCTGAGGACAACAGCTCCTCACAATATCCTTGAGATATGCATGCTGGCAAAAAGACTTAAAGCTTTTAATTTCTGGTGTTCCTAAGGCCTAATCTTCTCCAAAATACCTGATTCTTCAAATTCCCTGTATAGCTCCCTTATGCATAGCTAAATGTTAAGAATGCAAAATAAACTTAATTAGCTAGTGTGCTAATATCCTCACAGCCCTTTGTAGTCACTGGGAAAATATCATATTTGAAAAAGGGAGTGAAATGCACAATTTTTCCCCTAATGCAGCAAGAAAAGCTGTGTGAAAGTAAATATAAGCTCTCAAGACAGAAGGGGATATAACTATATATTGATTTGTTCCTTTTATCCCCAAGCCAATGAACATTCATTTCCAAAAGTTCATGGCAAGCACATGAGTGCACTCCTGTGGAAAAGCTTCATCCTTCCTGGTCAAAAAGATGCTGCTGCCCTTTCCTTGTGCTTTAAAAGATGAGTAGATGGACAATCTTCCAAAACATCCCATTGCTAATTTTTCATCCCTGCCCTCGTTAAGCAGGGAACAAGCATGGAGGGTAGAGCAGGACATAGTCTAGAGCTTTCTTGGGTGCCATGTGAGCTGCCATTGAACAGAAGAAATGAAATTGTTAAATACAGTTTTCAGAACAGTTACTCTATGTTAAAATGGCAATTTTCCTGTTATGTGTGGTGGTGATTTTTTTTTATTGGTTGTTCTGATTAATTTAGGTAATTGCAATTCAGTTAAAGTGTATGATTGTTTCTCAAGGCATAAAAATTGCATAAAGAAATCTACATATTTTTAGCCCCAGTTCAGTTTGGTCTCTATGATCCGATGAGGAATAATGGGGTTATGGTATTAAATTCAACAGAATTGAAACCAATAATGAAAATTCTATAAACAATACGTTTTTAATTGGATGTAAATTGAAAAAAAAAGGGGGCGGGGAGGTGAAACCTGTGTAATTTTATCTTCACATTTTTCTCATATTGTAAAACTGAAAAGTTTTATAGGTTTCAAATATTATATAATGCTTCTCTTTTTTTTTTTCCAAAAATAAAGGAATGCTGAAGACATTTTGCTTAGAACATTGAAATCCTTGGATGTTAAAATCTTTTATTGCAGATAAATTTTCCACTAATGCACACATTTGCTATATTAACTTTAGACATATTAAACACTTGAGACTAATACTAATGCACACTGCAATACTAAGCTTCTGAAGCTGGAACAGCAGACACAGAGGGGAAATCCAGGTCACAGAGCCTTTTAGAGGGACTACAGGCAAACTGGTCACAAATCTACTCGCCTGGTGTAGCCTCACTTTTAGCCATAAATCATGACAGCTGAGGCTCACCTGCAGACATGGATCCCATGGTAGTGCCCAACTCCACAGGGCACTGTTGGGGCCACTGATCCTGCACTTTTGTGATCCATGATGGGAGGAAGAGGAGCATGATGAGACTCAGCATTGTGCTGGTTGTCAAGTCAGGAGCTGGAGCCGTGAGGACTCACTGCACAGCTTCAAAGGAAAATTACAATTACAGCTCCTCTGAAAGCACATTCATCTGAAATGGCCCCAAATCCTACATAATAATCCTGCATTTGTCATAAGATAACCATAACCACATAACCAGCGACTGCTCCTCTGTGGGGAAACAATGCAACGTGGAACAAGACAGGTGATGTTGGGTTTTCCCCTCTTTCAGCTTGCAGACACAAAACCAGGAGACTTATTTCTTATTCCCCATACCTAGCCCATATTTCTTCAAGATTGGAAGCAATCCATAGAAATTATTAAAAGATTAAACATCTTACTGCAGAAGATCAGGTTTAAGAAAGAGAAGTTTGAAAGGTTTCTTGACCACAGCAGATAAGATATTGGGGGATATCTAACCTAGGAGAGAAATGCTCAGCAAGAACCACTGACTAAACTGAAACCAGGCTCAAATTCTGATGTTAGGCACACATTTTTCACATCAATATAATATGTTTTTCTGGAGAATATACTTCAGATAGAAGCGAGTTAATGGGTGAATAAGAGGCATACTAGAAAAAATTCAGCACCCAGATAAGATGGAGGAAAGGCCCCTCTGACATTCCAATTTTATTACTTTTAATATCAAGGATATCTTATAAATACTGAATATTCAACACTATCCATTTAGAAGGAAGGTGATCTTGTTTCCATGGCAACTTGCTTCTAGGCAAGCCATTAGTTGGTCACCACTTCTTTCTGAGATGCTGCATGTTTGTCCCCTGAATACTTTAGTTCCACCAATTTTACAACTACTTAATCTAAAAAATAGTAATCTGAATTTAAGCCAAACATAACAAATCTTCTGTTTGCATAAAATATAGGAAGACCTATGCATTTTAATTTCTTTCTCAGGATGATTACTTTCTCTTGTGATTCATAAATTCCAGCAGATGCAGCAAAAAGTTACATAAAAGGCTTTTTAGGGTAATTATGTCTTCAGCTGGAAATTTTGACATTTGTGATCTCTCTCTTTGATCACTGCTATTAATATCTCCTTAGCAGCTATGGCTTCCTGAGAGTTAACTAATTGAAAGAAAAAAAACCTGCTCAGAGTTGCAAGAGTTTTCTCTTCTGTATTTCTATACAAGTGACAAGGCTGCCCTGAACAGGATCATTACCTTTTCAGTTAATAGAATACTCAACAGACAGTAGTAAAAATATGATTGTGACTAGCACAAAGCTGGGATCTTTGTCTTTGGCTAGTACTTAGCTGTTTACTAATAGTGTACATGCATTTACATTAACACAGTGCCAGCAGCTTCACTGCATTTCAACACCCTGTTGCTTTAAGAGTGCAGGAAGCCCAAGATAACCATCTTAACATCTGGTGAACTAAAGAAATGGGACAGAGAATAAAAGTGCAGAATCAAAATAACTGTTCTGGTAGACAGAGAAGTGACAGAAAGAAAGGTTAAGCTCATCCAGTTGTGTGTCAAGGTGTGCAGCATTGAAAATCCAACAGCCATAGCCCCAGGGAACACCTACTGAGATAAGCATGTTGTACTGACCATACTCTTTTCATTGGCTACCCAGGAGCCCTAGGATGTCAGGTTTCTCAGGAAATTCAAAATTAGATAGCATCAGTCCACCTCCCAGAGATTAAGTGACCTGCCCACTGTCACACAAGAACTCCTTGGTTAAAGTGTAAGCATTGCCCAGACATAATTCTGCTCCAGATTATGGCCTGGACTAAGCTGCTGTCAGAAGTCTTCCATATCCAATCTGAAATTCTGCTTAGTACATTGCCACTTCTTCTGATGTAAGATTTTGTACATTGTCTGCCCCAGGAAGATACTTAGATTTACCTCATTAAGAAGAACTGTTTTAGGAAATTTTCTTTAAAAATATTAGATTATAAAAATGTTAACACTCCATATGATATGGCACAGTTTTGTTGATTAGAAAACAACTTAAATTCTTATTTGCTATACCTAAATGAAAGCACAGCTATTACAGCCTTCAAACCTTGAGTCTAGCAGGTGAGAACTACTTCTGGTTAAATGCAATCCATATGCAGCAGAAAGTTTACTATCACATGAAGTATGCTATGCACTGTGTGCTTTAAATAGCTCTCCTGATGACTAGAACTTTTCCTGATTAGCTGGAACAAGGAATCTTCCTCTGACCATCCTAGTGAAGGACCCTCTCTGAGGACAATATTCCCATTAATGTTGTACTCCTGTCTACATCTCTGTTTGATCCCTCCATGCAGACAAGGAAGAACAAACTTATATTTTCTCTACTTCATAACACTCAAAAGTTGGGTGAAAAAACCCTCAAAGGAAGAAAGTCACTGCCTCATTCAAGCACACAAGCGTATATATTCCTAACTATGCAAACATCCATATAAATGGGGTGTGGAAATGATATATCACTAGCATAACTGTGGTAGTATGTGAATTAGTTAGATGTGACATGGCATAACCTTTTGCTAGGCACACTTTATTTCTTTTTTATGGTTGAAACATCAACTTCTTAATAGACGTTACACACCATGGATACAGATATTTATTTACATCTCCAGGAAAATTACAAATTTCAAATCTACCCTCACTGTTTCACATTCTATTTTAAATAGTAAAGCATAACTGATACCAGAGGCTCCATTTATTTATAAAACTGCTAAACTTGTCATCATGATTCCTCTCCTTTGCTCCCTTCCTCTAAAAACTGCCAGAAAAAGAAATGGAGATTTCAAAGTGGGAAAAAAAAAAAAAGGAAATCTCAGAGTGAAAAAAAAACTAAAGAGATTTCACAATGAAAAAACGCCACAGAGGCATTACAGCATGTTTCTTAGGATTAGGGAGGGATATGGACATTATCAGTGTCAGAACAAGGCCTCTGTTATCAGACATATCACACCCTGCACCAGCTGGACAAAGCTAAATCCCCTGTGATGTGTGGATGCAGCACCTTTCTCTGAGGCTGCCAGGCCTGCCCATGTGCTGTGAGCAGCAAAGTGTCACCCAAATCCTAAGCTGCACAAGAGGTTGGACATTGTTCTTTCTTCAGGCTGAATTAGATTTGTATCCTTGCAGCCCAACATTTCCACCATAAAGTAAAAATAAAAATTTCAGGTTTCATAATCCTGCAGTCTATAGAAAATATTAGAAATATATACAAATAGAAATATTGCATTTCTTTTTAGTCCAAGTTCTGCTAAAACTGTTGACGTTAAACAGCCATTAGTCACATTTAGGGGAGAAGGAGCATCTTTTTCCCATATAAAGACATTCTGCAGGAAAAATGAATGCAACTTTGGAGTGAAAAGCAGTTATTTCCTGCCTCATAAGCAGAGCAAACATCTAGGAGTGAGGTGTTATGAGTCTGAGCTTTACCAGAATTCCCATCCTGATGGATCCCCCATGAATCTCTGCTGGTCAGGCAGAGAGGATGGTCACAGTCCACTGCACCTTTTATTGCTCATCTGCATTCCACTGAATTTACATCTTCTGCCTCTCTGCCTCTCCCTGAGGATTCTACACCTTCTCATGTGATACTTTTCCCTTTGGATCCTTAAGCCACTAATATTTACTGGTTTAGCATTTCCATTTCAGTCTCTCTTTTGCCCATTTATGGACAAGTTCATGCACAACATCATCACACCTTGACAACTTCCTCGGTACAAGTGAGCCAAAAATCACATGGCTCAGCTGCACCAGATCAGGGCTTGAACCCCAGACAACTGAACAGGCTGAACCTCGGGTCAGGGCATGTTCTGGCCATTTCAGTTGAAAATCTATATGACCTTACAGCAGTCATGACATTTATTAGTCTTTTTTTTCCCCAATTATTTGAGTTCACCTCCTCTAACACTTCAGTTAAGGCAGTGTCTGTCCAGGGCACAAGACTTTAGCTGAGCCTCAACTGCTTTGAGAGCCTTTTCCACTGTCTGTCAGGTCAGTCTGTCCCACTGTCACAACAGATGTCACCCCTTAGTGTCAGCACAGCAAAATCCACACTGTCCCACCTGTAGGACTGGGATAGAAATTAAGGAAATGCAAAATCAGGTCAGAAGAAGATTGGGTGGTAGACTAGATAAAACATAAATCCTCCAGGATGTTTTCAGCAAATACAGAATGATCATCCTGCACCTCACCTGCCCAGGGTTGAGCCCCATTCCTTACAAACCCACTGCCACCTTCTCACAGCACCAGCAGGGAAATGTCTGCTTTGATTTCTGTAATTGCTGCCTTGCTGCTGCTTAGCAATTCTTCTCCTTTGGTAGGAGGGCAATCATTCTCATCAGATGTCAGAGTGCGACAAGCACAGCGCTTTTGTTTGGAGTACAGCGTGTAGAATGATGATTTGGAGTCTGAGAGCTGGGGAGAGCACTCCTCCCTTTGGAAATTAAGCAACTGACAGATGTTAGAATGTCATTAAACATATATAAAGGTTCAGGGCCTTCTTGCAAAGTTCATTGCTCTATTCAATATTGGCTAATTCAAGGAGGAATTGCTTGCTGCAGCGCAGGTTGCTCAAACTTGTCTTGTAGCACAATGCTGGACTGAAAACAAGGGTGCTAGTGACAACCTTCCAGGAGCTTTGGCCAATTAATCTCAGCAGCAGAGACTTTTAAATGTCATCCAAATCTCATCTGTGGGGCGTGCCAAAAATACTTTGTACTTTTCACAGGCTAACCCTGCTTTATACCCACGTCTATCTTTCTCATGAGATCAAAGGAGTTCTGTCTTTAGGCCTTGTGAAACAAGCAATTATTAATCCAGTGTGGAACTTTATTGACAACTCAGTGTTGAGAATGAGGCTCTTGCACCAAGTTTCAGCCACCAGGGATGATTGAAGTGTGTGGTTTGGTCTTCTCTACATCTAGTGAGCCTAGCAAAAGATGAACTCTGTGTCTAGAAAAAGGCAAGATTGCTCACACAAGAAATTTCACATAACTGCAATAGTGCCTGTAACTTTGGATATGAAGAGCAGGAAATGACAGTACTTAAACAGAATTCCCATTTCTGTGGGTACAAAGAGTGACTGGGAAAAAGACTGGGACAAGAAAATTCAAGGAGAATAGACTAGGACAAGATATGCAAGGAAAACAGGACCTAACCTTATCAGAGGCTAAGAGACAGGAACAGGCAGAAGAGGCTGCACTGACCGGAGGATACACCCTGGGGTGTCAGAGTTCATCTCTTTTTCTCCTACTGGTAAATGCCTCTGCAGGCCTTGGCAACGTTTTACCCTCAGCCCTCACACAGTGGGATGTCAGGGGGAGCTGCAGGGACCACAGGGCTGCCCAAGGCTGCCACTCTTGTTCCTCCATCCCTGAACCCTCATGAAATCACCACCCCAGGAACCTGACACTTCTGCACACGCAGTCACAGCAGCAGCTTGTTTTAGAAGCATTATGTCCTTGCCCACAAAGTAGGGGAAAGGTGTGTTATTGTGTTCCCTTACTCCATTGTGCATGATTACTTTCATGAAACCAGAGGTTACTATTAAAGACAGAAGAGCAAAAATTCAAACATAGTCATTAAAACTATGGAAAAAGTTTTAGAGAAGAATGTGCTTTTCCCAGAATAAAAAAAAAAAAAAAAAAAGTTTTTAAATCATTTTTCACATTTATTGTTTGGGTGTTTGGGCTTTGTTCTTTTTACATCTACTTGCATTGCGAATATTGTGGTGAATTCTTCCTAAGTTTTATTTTTAATATTGTAATTTGTCATGATGTTAATTTCTCAGGTTAAAAAAAGTGTTATTCTGAGAGTTAAGAAAATGCATTCAGGAAAACTACAAAAAATATTAAAGCCTAGCTCCAAGCTCTCCCTCTTGCAATGGCAATTGTTGGAAATACAGAACTGCCTAAGCAAGAGGAGCAATGACTTTGGGTAGAGTGTGGTAACAGATACTAGGGCACAAAGCAAACACATCTGTGGTTGAATGACTCTTACATAAAACATTTTTATTATGCCAGAGACAGGAGATGGAAGACCATTCTGTGCACATCTCTTCCAGGCAGAGTGCTGCCAGTCTGGACAGCCCGTTGCCCCTTCCTCTGAGGGAAACAACAGCTTTATTTTTAATCCCAATTGATTTTCCCCTCTCACTGCCACATAGGCAAAGCTTGTTTCTTCCTCCAATAAACTGAGCCTAATCTCATCCCCATCAGACATCTCCTCACCAGCTCATGTAACATTAACTAGCCCCTCACCACAGGAACAGAGCTCCTACCAACAAACCACAAAACACCTTCCCCTGCAGAACAGAGCAAATCCAATCAATATGTGCAGCTAATTGAGACAAACCAGCAAGTCCAGGCCTGGCAGCAAGCAACCAGGGTGATGAGTTGGTAACAGATGGTGAAGGGTTTGGCACAGATGGCTCTGATCCAGTTTCCTGAAGGACCTGCAGGAGGCCTGTGCACGGTGCAGTGGGGAGCACGTTCCAGGTGCAGGAAGCTGGGCCAGGATAACCCTATAAAACCACAGTATTGCATCAGCTCTTGCAGTACTATTGCCCCTGTATTGCATCAGCTCTTGCAGTACTATTGCCCCAGCTGAAGCACATCTGCTCTGCATCCCGTCCTTGCTCTGTTCTAGGGATCAGCTGAAAGAGGACACCTGGTAAAACCTCTTTTTTCACTCAAGAAAAATAACCATAAGTAACCCTAAGGAAGAAGGAACAAGGGAAAAAGTCTCTCAACAAGCAAAAGGGCTGAGGACAGTCGGAAACCCTCACTGAAGGATTTGTTCTCAACATAAGTTTTCTAAAATCCCTTCAACATTTTTGAAACATCAATGCAAAAGAGGTTCAGATTTTTTTACTACATATTTTAACAAAAATTGTGGAAAATATTTTATCACAGAGCTAAAAATGGTGTGTCATTATCGAAAGTACTAAAGAGATAAAACACAGTACTGAGCTATGGTAAGTACAAACACTAGTGTTACAGGGTTACACCCCCCCAGCTCAACCTAGTCAAACAATTAAAACACTCAATCAGGTATCATGGAGTTATCTAGTTCTCAATTCTCATTAGAAATAATTAGGAGTGTTAATTTGATTTAATTTTTTTCACCATATAGAAAAAATCCAGGCTGATGTTTGATAATCCGGTGTTGTCATTCACAACTGAGATTTAAGTAATTTTAAAAGAGATAAGGTTCTTCATTGCAATAATGAAGGTGTAATTAACATCAAGCACCTGCTGAAGTCATGTTTCCAATAGCATTTTATGACACTCTTTTTGATGAACTACAAACAGTTGAAAAATTAAATGTTAAAGATTTGTAATGCAGAACTGGTTTAGTCTTTATTAATAAACCTGGCACATAAAGAGATGTCCCATTTTATACTTCAGGTAGGTTTAGCTTTCAAGATATTTCTTCACTCAGAGGAATGGAGCTTGCTTTTAAAAGAAATTGCATTTTCTGCACCTCAAAAAGACAATAATCTGTGTCATTTGCAAAGGGCACAAGATGGGAGGTATAGTCAACACGGTATAGAAATGGACTAATGCACAGAAGCACATGTACTGTACTCTATGACCTTGAAAAGGTGTGTAATTCTAAAAATCCTATGGCCATGTCCATAGGGAACAGATACAAACATTTTCTTGCCACAGGCCATGGGCTTCCCGTCTGTAAGTGACAAGGACTGAGAAGGAAGGAGGTGTGTCAGTCAATCATATGACTTCAAGCTATCAATGTGATGCAGACATGAAAAAGATGATTGTAATTCCTTATCAGGGAAAGTATTTTCCATAGAGACAAGGAGTTATTAATACCATTTTACAAGGCACTAGTTAAGTATCTTTTGTTGTACCATATGTAATCCTGGCCACAGATGTTGAAAAGAGATGAACTGAAATCAGCATAAGGCAGAAAAATAGATATTAACATGTTCAGAATAAGAAGCTAATTTCTGAGAGAAATCAACAGATTGTGTTTAACCTTATAAAACCACAGCTGCAAGGGCTAAAATGTTATATTGCTATAAATACATTAAAAGGTTATGTAATATTAAAGATCATTATGGTAGAAATGCATGACCCTAAACTGACCATAAGTGTACATTGGAAATATAAACAAGCTTTCTAAGCTATTAAAAAAAATCAAAATTGACTTCATCTGAATTTTTCACCAGTGGGAGGTTAGAGCTCATGGCATCTCAGCATAGAAATGCCAGTCATATTTCTCTTGCTAATTTATTTCTTTCAAAATCTCTATTAAAATGCTGTCATGCCTTTCCTGGAGGCTACAAGAAGCTCTATAACAGCACAAGGAAGGAACAAGTAACTAGGAAATTCTGAGCCTGGATCTTGCCATGACACCTGAAAATCTCTGTTTTCCTCTAACAGCCCCTCTCTGTCTGCCCAGGACTGTCTGCACTGGCAGGAGACAACCTACAGGAACTGCTGTTGCATTTGAGAGAAGTGTATTTGTATATTTATGTCAGGTATTTGTGTACTTATGTGAGGAAACAACAACCACAAGGGCAAAGTCTGGTCCAGAGGCAGGAACCAGACCTTCTGTAAACAGTATTGGAAGAAAGAAATGAATAAACAAACAGAAAATCATAAATTGATTATTGATTAAATTTTACTTGTGGGATTTTTCTTTCTTTTATAAAGAAAATAAGGTTTTCTTTACACCTAAGGACCTCAGAAAAATCTTTGTTAGACAATTAACATTTTATGCATAGGCCCAGTTAAAAAAATTCTGGTGTTGGCTGCCCAGCAAACAAATGCAAACCTCACGGCTGATCTTTCATCCACTATGGTGAGGCAGTCCCTAGAGCTCAATGCAGGTCATTTTTCTCAGCAAACAAACAGAATTATTTAATAACAACAGCTGTCTCATATCTATCCCACTTGTAATTCCATTAATCAGAAAATCTTATGCCAGGCTTAACAAATGTATTGTTTTCCTTACTCCTGAGCTGTGCTGCCTTGGTTTATTGGTGTCAGCAGATGTTTTAGAGTACAAGCAGGAAGGAGAGGCTGATACTCCAACCCTGCAGTCCAAACAGGTGGGCATGAGGTGGGCAGGCCACAGGCAGCTACCTAGGACGTACCAAAAGCTCAGTCCTAGTTTAGGGTACAGCAAGATCAGTATCACTCTAGATACAGAAAAGCAAACCACATAGAAAGCAAGCCCCTGCCTGGACCTGGTGGGTTTACAAGTTGGGCTTTGGTTGCATTACCTGCAGTGCAGCCTTTGAATGATGTGTTCCCTTGGCCAGACAACCTGCTAAAGGCCTTGGTGAAACAAGTCAGCAGCTTTCTGCAGGCTGGCCCAAATTCAACCCAGCCTACGGCTTGAAATGTGCACAGAGGTGATACTTGATTACACAACTGCCACATAACCTGTCCAGGCAAAGAAGCAGCAAGAGGCAGAGAGCTCTCCAGTCACTTTTAATGGCCATGGGAAAAAATATGCTTTGATACATTATAAAACAATGGGTCAAAATTTCTGACTACCATTGCTCCTCCAAGGACTTGAAGAGACCAGCTAGCAGATATATTGACAGTCTTTCAAGTTAATGGCACCCTTTTATGAGTTGATGTTCTTGGCCAAACATGTGCCAGGTTCAGAAGTGCCCAAACTGTGACTTGGCCTTTGTATTATATTATGTCTCTTAGGCTTTTATAAAACTAGCTCATCTTGACTTTCATTCCTCCTTTCCATAGCTCTCATAATCTCTTTTACCTACTTCAGCTTTGCCTATTATTTCCTCACTTTGAATAAACTTTTGAGAAAAAAGAATCAAGATTCAGCCTTATTGCAATATATACAAAATAAATTTCTGCACATACATTTATTTAGGGAAATATTTATTGGTTTTCCTTTATGAATTAGACATTATTTTTTGCTAATTTTATCTACTCTAATAATCACTGTGCAGCATCAGCTGCTAAATTGGAAAAAAGTCAGGACCAGCAGATTTTTCCTTGTTTGTATTTTATGTTTTGTTTCTTCATAAATTGAACACTCTCTACTAAAAATGTCGCAACCAAACACAGCCACTTAAAGAAAAGTACCTGAAAGAAATAGATATGCTCTATATTGAATTTTTTTCTAAGAGAAAGGTTGCAAACAGTGAAACAGTTAAATAAACACTGAAACTGATGGCTACACACTAAAGACAAAGCATGATTGTGGTGAACCTGTCAAAGAAAATCTACCTCCAATGAGGAAGTCTCCATCTGTTTTTGCTAATATCATTTTCTGGTACTAACAGGACTGAGGTTACCTGTAGCTTAATGGTTAGGATTAGCTCTTTAGGTTAGGTTAGGAGAACTCTTTCTTTCTCCAGTGCAAGTTATATATGCGCTTGATCTATTTTTTCCAGGGTTTTATACATCACAATTTATTATATGCATTGCTATCAGCAAAAAAATCCCCAATTTAGTGACTGATCCATCATATCACTAACAAATATATAATTTTCTGTATTTGTTTTGGTGAGGTTTTTTTTTCCATGGCTTTTCTCTGAACAATTTTTTATTCTCCTCCTGCTCTGAAAACAAAAATATGCTCCATAACCTTCACACTGAGCTGTTTTTAACACCAATGCATGTCCTGAAGTCTGAAGGAGAGGACTATGACCTCCCCTTGCTTCTCAAAGGTTTCAGAAGTAGAATCACAGCAGTATTTGTTGAATATTGTTTGCAGTGGAAGTAACACTACAGACACAACATTAAGCCCTATCTTTGATTTTCCAGTCAGACTGAGAAGGCAGAAGTCATGAGGAATTCCTTATATCTCATTACAGTTATCAGTCCTGTTTCCCAGAGACCAGTGTTGGTTGCTGTTCTGTTCCTTACCTTATAATTCTTTACTAACTGAGTTATGTACCAGCCTCTTTATTATTTAACTTATACAGGCTATTAAGCTATTTCTTAGGTCTGAATTTACCCCAGCATCCCGTACATAATTTTTCAATATTGATCAAACATTAATATTCTGCCAATCTTCTGAAACTTCCTTATAGTTATTAATTATCTTATGGAAGATAATTCCTTGGCTGACAGTTTAAAAACTCCTGCATTCAAGTTCAGATTTTTTAAAATAATTTGTTTTAATTGTAGCTGCTGTAATTCCAGTAGTAACTGAGGAGAAAAAGAAGTACCTTCTAATATACCCTCTAATACAACAAACAGAGGCAAGAAATAGTTATCAGTTCCATCCTTATGGTCTGTATAGCTACTAACTTTTTATACTTTTCCCATTTCTGTCTAACCAATATCAGAGCTGGTATTTCTTATTATTCTTATTATGTGTGTTCCTGTCAGTAGTCTCATTTCCATACCTTACCATTATTCTTTGGTCTCCAGTGAGCCTCAGTTTCACCAGCTTTGAGCTCTAAGATAACTGCATATCACCCCTATAACTGGGGTAGGATGACAATAAACCTTATTTCCCAGAACTTTTGGGCCTGAGAATTACAGAGCACCTCATTACAAATCTCTGGAAGGCAGAGCCTGCAGCTGCACCATGAAAATCAAAAGTAAGAAGCCCTGGTATAATGGAGACTAACATTCATACATGTCACAGTTGGGTATAGTCTTGAGAGAAGAAGATTCTAAACAAAATCCTTCTGCATTTCAGTTTAAAAAACTTTTAGGTATCCATCAAGTTGCATTGTTACTATTTGCTCTATGCAGGCTGCACTCATTTTAACAGTTTCTACTACTAAATAAAAATATTAATCTCCATCATCTGCACTGGTAGCAAACGGGTTCTAAGTGTATACCTTTCTTGGAAACCTGAGGTTTCCTTTCTCTTTCATTTATTTTCACTCTGAGCCATACAAAGCCAACAACAACAAGGGGAGGGTTCAGATCAGAATCTACAATAATGTTTTTGTTTGAAACATCATACAGTTTAAAACTATAGGGGATGGAAACAGGGTTAAAAAGTTGATGGGAAAAATATATAAATTTAATAAAAACTAGTGCTTATCTTGTAGAATGCATACCCTAAAGAAGATATGAATGTCCTTCACCTTTTTCTTGACATCCTTGGATTCCGTGCTCTTTAACTGATAAGAAGGACTCTCTTTTTTGTGTCATATAAACAAGCTGAAAGAGCCATGGAATTTTAAAATTCCCTTGTAGGAAGAGTCTGTTTCAGTTGCAAAAGGAGTATGAGCTGTGTGGTAAAGTCAAGTACGGATATCCCAGCTGTAGATGGCAAAACGACTTCTGACACTGAAAATGGTGAAAAACACCATGAGGCAGAATCCTCCAAAGAGCAGTTCTGTAGTACCAAGAAAACAAGAAACAGTCTTGCTTTCCTTGCTCAGCAGGTATAACTAACACTGGATAAAGAAAAGCAAGGGAGAAGAGAGATGTCTAAATATGAACATTTCAGACAGGAATGACTCAGAAATATGTGTTCATGGTATACAAAGAAATCCTTGTATTTTTTAACTCTGTGGAGTTGAACTGTTTTTCTGTACATTTATGGTTTTCAATTTATTGACTAGACCCTCCATACTTTAATGACTTTGGCCAAGGACAGAGTAAGGGATGTGAGGTGATGAACATCCTAGCAGCAAAAGTTATCCCAAACCCCAGTAGTCACTGCTTTCCCTGCACTCATGTTTTAAACTCCAACACACATCTGCAAGGTTTCCCTGATGCATCAGAACTAAAAGAGAGATTGATTTGGACCAAACACAGCCTTTCAGATGCTTCTAAAATTCTGAAACTCCACCACTGGGGTTTTCTCCCCACAAATAAGTCATTCTTTATAAGTTATGCTTTGTCAAACTTGCACAGCCACAGTGTCTAAGTTACCTTGCTTCCTAGCTCAGCAAATGGGGATATAGATGTAGAAGAGCTTTCATGCAGAGTGGTGCTGTGGGGACAACTACAAATTTAAAGCCAAAAATGGAGGTGAATTGCAACCACTGTGCTAGAAGGATCTTGGCCTCAATGGGCAAAACAGACTCAAGTTTGGCTGAATCAGCTGAACCACAAAGGAACCTATTCATTTAAATAATATAACCATCATCCCTTCCTAGGTTTGGAGAATTTGATAGAAAAGATAAAAGTCACAATGATAGAAAAAAATGAAGAAAATCCAGTAAGAGAGAGAGAGAGAGAGAGAGAGAGAGAGAGAGAGAGAGAGAGAGGGAGAGAGAGAGAGAGAATCTCCACACACCATAGGTATTGTTTTGGGGCTCCCGTTGGAGTTTGGAGATCTGGAAAGTCCAAACCCTGCAACTACAAAATCACTCTTGCTGTAGTATCTGCTACATGCAGGACAAAACCACTTCAAGATATCTTCCTTCACGGGAATAAAATTTAGGACAGTCATCCTAGAGTCATCCTTGAACTTGTTCTGAGCAAATGTATTTGGATTACAAATGACACTTTTGCTGGCCAACCCCAGCCTGAGGTTTGCTGGGCACTGAAACAGAGCAGGGGACTGAAAACTCTCCCAGCCCCACTTCAAAAATGGTGTACTGATAAGGTTTGATCCATGAAGTAAAAAATAAAATAAATATTCAATAAAAAGTATAGTTTAAAAAAAATCCATTCTATCTATCCTAATGGGAAGCGAAAAATGGTGACACTTTTACTTCCTACTCCTCTCTACATTCTTTTTAATTCCTTATCATTAATCTTGCACTACCTTGCACTGGTGAAGTAATGTATGACATTGCCTGAAAATTCATTTCACATTTCCAGAAAATTCATTTACATTGAGATGAGTTCAAATTATTTCTCTGGAATAACTTGTCAGTTGCTGTTGTAATTCTTGAACAACCCAATTCAAAAGGCATTTTTCTTAAATGAACCCTTTAAAAATATTATAACTTGCTATTACACACTGAATATTAAGAGGACAGAATATATAACTAGAGTACACTAAATAGTTGATAGATTAAATAGACAGTATTATTATTACTGATATTTTAATCACTAATAAATATTTGAGTTACTAGTTTGATATATAACCTACGTGTAAGTCACCAGCAATAACTCAGCCTAAGTACAATTAAAATACAATTTGGTTCAGAGAGCTCAATGAAAATTTTTTTTCCCCACTGTGCCTTGTTGGAAATTATTTCCATCAAATGAAACAGTTGTTTCTCTTGCAAATTTCTGCTCCTTGTCTCTCATGCAGGTGTCCTTTCCACGACTTATATAACTTGAGGACTCAAAAATTTAAAAAGTGAATCTCCTTTTTAGACCTTAGGTATAATTTATCACAACTATTTTTGAGAACTGTGCACGTTTCCCATGTTATACTGAAAAGTTTAACATAGTTTTGAAAGTAAACTTCACAACTTCCTCAGTTTAATGTTCATGTTATTCACAAGTTTTGCAAACCATTAAAGTTCTTTCATTCTCATCAGTGCAAAGAACACCAGTAAAGAGTAAAACTAGGAAACTTCCTTGAGTTCAGAATAATTGCCAGCTTAATCACAAATATTCTCTTAAAATTACATCTGTACAGTGCTTTCTTCAGAATACACAAGTAGTTGATGTGCACATTCTAGAGAAGTGTGCACTTAACAGGCACGTGAATGTGGATCAGTTCTGAATTCACAGAATTTCATTTCTCTGCCGTCTGGGTGGGGCTTATGACAGATCACAACCAATAATGATCACTTGGGTAGATCAAAAATAGGCCTGCATAATGATCTGCTTTGTAAACCTGTAGCTATTCCACCTTCTGCAGCTTTTGAACGGAGGGAAAACTTTCCACAAATGGTTTCCTGCCGCTGCCCGTACCCTGCAGTGTGTGAGGCTGTGTTAATGTTTCTCACAGCCACAGCTGGGTGTCACCCCGTGTCACCAGTGCTGATGGTCCCATACTGCTGAGCCTGCTGGGCTCCCCTGCTGCTGGTGGCCTGTGTCAGATACGGCACAGCTGCTCCTGCCTTCGAAGGTACAGAGGTCTGTGAGAACGGGCAGCTGCAGAGAATCTGTCTGGAGGCAGCAGAAACAATATTAAACAGTGTTAAATAGGTGGGTTGGGTGTTTTTCCTTACAACAGTTGGAAAGCTAAAAGCCAGTCTTTTCCGCTGATGAGTTACAAGCCAGCCCCGCTCCCTGAAGATATTTGTTCACTCCCCCCTCCTTCCCCACTGCAGGAGGAATAAACTATTTCTCAGTGCAGTGAGCTGATTAATTTTGTTCAGCCGGTGCAGCTCCTTTTCGGGCAGGGGAATATCACAGATTTACAGCTTTCATTACCTAAGGCTGAAATTGTTAATGAGGTTTATGCTGGCTGCAGGGGGCTGAGGGAAGGCACTGCTCCATTTGAATAGGCTACAAGGATCCCTTGCAGAAGGCACTGGACATGGCTCCAGCCTCACACCCTCCACAAATGTTTATTTCATTGTGGAGGGTGAACACTTCTGTCTTGATTCACAAACTGTGCTAAAAACTTGGGGCTTTTCCTCTGCACCCCTGACCCAGGTTAAA
Organism: Nicator chloris; assembly: GCA_013400495.1. NCBI lineage: Eukaryota > Metazoa > Chordata > Aves > Passeriformes > Pycnonotidae > Nicator > Nicator chloris. The sequence continues at coordinate 18,198 of WAAE01022531.1, forward strand.
CTGGTTTTGAGCACGAGATGCACATACCCCACTGAGAGCACACAGGATTTGCTCCTCTGCACACAGGGACAGGTGTTCTTGCAGCCCTCATCCCTTTACAGCTGGAGATGAAGAAGGTCTGGATGGCTCTGGGGCCATGGGCTGTCCCTTCTGTGTGTTAATGGGTACATCCACAGACACCAGCAACCTATACACACCAGATGCTTGGTATTTTTGGCAAACCAGAAAACATTTACTCTAAGTAATTCTTTCTAGGTAGGAAGGAATTATTTCTATTGATGCACAGAGCAGCATTAGAACATCTCGAATCAAAGGCTGTGTTACACAGTTAAACACAACCTCTGAGTAATGTAACCACTAAAGAACAGACAAAGTCCTTTATGAAATAAAGATATTGAACAGTTCTTTTTTCTGGTTTGATTTTTTTTGGATTTTTTTGGTGGTGGTTTTTTGGGGCTTCATTTTGTTTGTTTTTTGTTGGGTTGTTTGCTTTTTTTTACCAAATCCGTCCAAAAATACATTGCATTTAATAGGTTTATTTAAAACCTAGAGAGAATAACAATGTTGCCCTCTTCTTAGCTTTCTAGCATATGACAGGGATAAAGATATGGAAATATTTCAGTGTTAGTTATGTGCCTGCCTGAATAGAACAAGAATTACAATATTTTTCATTCAATATAGCATGCATATAGGAAAAAGCCATTTCCATGAGACAGATGATATTCCTGAATTTCAGTGAAGGAACAGTTTCTCCTGCTTTGTAGTGTAACACAGAACACAAGCTTTGAATTCTTGGCTCAGTAGTCACAAGGCTCTTTAGGAGGCAGAAATCAGCACATTCAGTATTTGCACTGAAGGCAAAGCAAAAGCATTCAGTCAGTTGATTAAAAGAGCCCAAAGAAACAGTGAGCTACAGGCAAGGAGGAACTGCTAGGAATAGCAGAGGGGGCAGGGAGCACTCGGGAATTCAGATTTTCTTTAGCTATTGTCTCCAGGCTTACACTCATACATATCTGGGAAAATTGTCTTTCACAGACTTAGAGCTGTGAAGGGTTTTGTAAGGTGTTATTATTTTAATCTGACAAGTCACCTACTCAGAGAATTCAGAGCACAAAACACTAAAAACCTTTATCAACTAGTTTTGGGTTGTTTATTTTTTGTATCAACTGAGCCTCAAAAATGTCTAATTTGTGCAGGTTAGCTGTGCAGTAAATGTGCTCAAAGGCAAAGCACTGGGCTGAAATGCTGTAGAGTGAATTTTGCTTCAAAGGATGTAACAGCCCAGCTGTGATCAAGAGGAAAACATGGCTACATGTGAAAGCATAATAGATATTGTATCAAAGTTCCTTGAACATAGGTATTTAGAGAATGGATTTAAACACAGAAAAAAACACAAAACTACTTTGGGGCATTCTGATGTAACACAGAAACAGATGTTTTGCAGTGAGTAAAACATCTACAAAACCTCCTTAGAGGTAAATTTTCTCTATCCAAAGCATCACACTGTCCATAGTTCAGTGGATTTCCTCATGGAAAAAAACATTACCCAGATTAGTTAAACTAAAAATCAAGAAGGATGTCAATAGAGTTACTCAGCATGGGAAAGTAAGGCTGAGTGCTGTTTTATACTGCCAAGGCAAACTTCCCCGGTGTGACGAGCCCCTCATTTGGCCTTTCAATAATGTGTTTTCTCTCCTTGAGAGTGGAAACAAATTCAGTGAAATGTAATTTTTATTCAAAGAATAGACCTGTGTTTGCTTTATAAAAGCTCATTTTTGGGTTAATTTACAGACTCCCTCTGGGTTATGCTTTGAAATGAAGATTTAATGAAGACAAATATATTCACCCACCCAGAAAAAATACTTTAATTGCTATATCTCTGATATTACCAGAGCATCAAGAATGCTGGCAACATAACACGCCCTTGTATTTCATGCAAAGATAGAAGATTAAAAATGGCAGTGAATGATGGGAAAAAATGTAAATGCCTGGTAAATCAGTCCTATTTGAATTCAGTGCAAACAAACCACTTGGCTATAATATGTTTTGGCTGAGGCTATAAAGGGTTACAAACCTGAGCTGTGAAAAAGTCAAAGATATGTCACAATCCATTCCGTGCAGCAGAAATGATGCAAACTATAAGCTCTATAACTACTTTTTTTCTGGATGAGTTGCATTGTGGAGATAATTTAGTTACTGTGTTGTATGACATTATTATCATAATGAGTGGGTTCACCCCTGGGTGAAGGGTGAAATGAAAAAAAAAAAAAAGCTGTATGTGCAGAGTAAAAGAATCCAAAAGTCTGTGATTTGATTACCAAAATTTTTGCATTTTCATGATGCAGAGATATTACTGAAGTCAAACAAATACAACCCAAAAGGGAAGTAATTTAAAATTCCTGTTTTACAGAAGAAAAATATAGATTATAGGTCTCCTTAGTACAGAAACTGTCTTAAATACAGCTCTGAAGTATGAAATACAGAAATTCTGAGTGCTTAATTAAGATCTAAATGTATGAGATAGATCAAAAATATTAAAGGGCTCAGACTGAAAATACACACCTGTAATAGGGTAAAGGATAACAAAATAGATACCTTATATTGGAGCCAAATGGAAAATCCTGAAAGAGTTCACAACAGCAGAGAAAGAAATAAACAAGGCAGTGGTCATCATCCCTAAATGCTTTGCAACCCCATATCTCCTGGAACATTACATTATATTGCCTAGAAAATTACATTCTGGATAAACCATGGCAGAAGATGAGCTAAAAGGTAGCAGGGTTCAGATGAACTGTTTTGTTTAAGAAAAGCATAAAGAGACCAGTGGAAGAAACTGCAAGGTGGCCAACAAGGACAGGTACCACCCACAGAGACTGAGGGCAGTCAGGGCAGAGGCCAGGAAGGTTATGGGAGAAGCCTGACCAGTGTGGGAAGGATTGCTACAGATTCAGCCAAAGGTGAATCACTTTACCCCTAACTTTGATTCCAGTGATCAGCACTTAAGATGAAGCTGAACCATGCAGGATTTCTCGTGTCCTCATGGTCTTTCTCTCTTTGCAGTTCAGTACTTCTTGTTCATTAAGTGCTTGAAGAGGATTTCAAGCCATTTCTAATGTAGAAGGCAGGATGGAATCCACCTTGCCAGATGGTCTGAATCTGAATGAATCAGCATCTCTTGCAGTCTTGACTTTTTTCATCTTCACTTTATTATAAAAAAATCACAAAAAAGGGACTTCTTCAACCTGTTGGTGATCAGAGGAAGAGTCTGTATGAAGCAAAGTGTACTACAAGGATGCTGAGGCACATCCTCTGACATCCTCTGTAAAATGATTCAGTCAGTTAATTTTTACTGCTTAATTCCTCTGTCAATTCATAACAAACACATGGCAAGAACAATAACACTAACAAGCCTTGTCTGAAGACAGATGTCTTACCTCTATGTTCTTCTTGAGATATTCCTCCTAATTTACATACAATTGCAGGGATGTTCAAAGGAAAAAGTCAAGGAAGTAAAGCCACAAAATGCCAGGCTGCAGTTTTCAGGCTCTCCACAAATGCAATAAGCAGCATCTTCCTAATTTTGAAATCTTCAAATTCACAGAGGAAGAAAAACACTAAATTATTTTGGTGAGCTTGTTTCTGTAGGAATAGCAAGACTCTACCCCATTCAAGATCCTAGTGGCCATTCACAGCATTTATAATGACAATTCTCCAGAACACACTGGGAAAGACCCACCAAAGCACACTTCCAACTGCTTCAGAGTCTGCAAAATTGTTTCAAATCCCTGTCCAAACCAAGGATAGTTCTAATTTGAAGTCAAGTTTCCCATCTCTCAGAAGATTGTATTAGCTCCTATTGTATGTGGAACAAAGGGATCCACGCCCCACCCCACTGCATTTTGGCTGAGAGGAATGGTCTCTTTGCCTTTTCTAGCATCTGAGCCCTTTGCCAGGTCATCCATCAATGTCTGAAAAAGAAATGGGAGATTGAAGAGCAGTGTCTTTTATAACAAAATGCCAAGGGGTGACAGAAGATCACAGGGAGTGGTGGAGATGAAGGTGATACCTGGCTGCCATGGTGAAAATTCATCTTTCATTGGCAGAATCTGCAGAACGCACACTGCTGTGGAGGGCAGGGATTTCTTGGAAGTGGAGCATCAAACTGGCACAGCAAGAAAGCAACACACCCAGAACAGCTCCAGCTGAAGTCTCAGAATAGTTCTTGTTCCTGTCTATAGTGTGGAAACCACAAGTCTTGCGTGCCCCTGGCACAGGAAAATTCCTCATCCCAGTAGAGCAGAGATGGCAAACCAGGGCTATTTGTTCCAGCATTACTAGGAAAAAAACCCAACTAATTCTGTACATTAACTGCACCTCTTCTAAGGCTCTTAAACCCAGTTCTCTGATGGAAAGGGTTTCATTAATTACAGCACAGAGTTCTGACATTGTCACTGGAACAATGCTCCTGGTTCCTGAACTACCAACAAATCACCAATTTGTAGGTGAACCCTTGCCCTGTCTGCATTGACTGCTTCAACAGTCTGTGCCTTTGTGCTCTCCCTGAAGTTTCACACTGCCATACATGCACTGAGTCACGGTGATTATTGCCTCACTTAAATTGTTTCTTCTGTCTCTGTCTGTCCCTGTTAAGTGAATACAAATGGCAAAACATGTTCACTCACTAGAACGGAGGAAAAACAGCAATATAGCAGCATCTATTGTCTTTTTCATCCAAGACATTTTTATAACCCCAAACAATCATGACTTCAACCAGCACACAACTAACATAATTTGGGCTGCTTTTACTGTTGTCACACAGTCTCATACTGGATTAGGCTCCAAATAACTATAATTTAGTCCAAAACATCTCCAAAACATCTCTCTCTTCAGCCCAGTTCCTCAAAGTACCTTTTTCCCTCTTCCTCCCATCATACTAAGTGTGTTACTGGAAAAATCACTGAGTCAATCAACAAGCTAATAGAATGCCTGGAAGTATGAACAAAAATGGGTAACACATAAATACATCCTTGCCTTCTGGGGCGCAGAGCAGCCATATCAAGTGACATGGAAGAACAGTTTCTTGAAACCAGTGGATGAACAATGTTGTCACAGCCTAATGGAAAAGTAAAAGCTTTAATTGAAATGTTTTTGCGGACATGAGAGGCAGAATTTCACTGTCACAATATTAAATTCATGGAGTAAAATGGCCTTTTTCATCATTCCAAGTGCAGTAATGTAATAAAATATCTTTCTTGGGGTTGGGATTTTGGTTTTCTTCGGTTTGGGGATATTTTAAAGGATTTTAATGCCCCTCCATTATTGCAAAAATTGCCTTGTGGAAAATCCCAAAAATTCTGGTGACATCCTATCTGGGAAACAACAACATTTCCTTGCAAATGACTAGATCTGAAAAAATCAGGATTCTGAGCATCTCAAGTTCTACTTGCAACTTCAGAGCATTTTATACCACATGATGTGAAATTCTCTAGGGTTCTACTTTAAGGCTTCACAGTAGCCATGTGTGCTTCACTTTCAGAAATGTAATAAGGATTTGGAAAACAGCAAAAGATTGGAAAGAGCATTCCCCCACAGGATTTGGATTTGAGCTCTGATGACTGTTTTTCTGTGCCAGTATACTAAAGTGTCTTTAATCAGTGAATGATGTAGGAAGCAATAATTTCTTCACACCTGAACATACCCAAATAATGCTATTTGGGAAAGTAAAAACAATTTATCTTAGAGGAGAGGTCACGTACTGCATTTTCCCTCTAGACAAAGAAATGTAAATTTAATCATACCCTTGATGGATGAGACACCATGAGAAGTATACTTGAGAGGATGAGAAGCAAATGTATGAGTGACTAACAAATACAATTATCACAGATGCCAAAGTTCTCAAGGAAGATGTTAAAAATTAGAAATTAATTTCTCTTCGGGAAGAAGAAAACCTGAGTATAGTCAACTGGGTGTTATTAACAGTGGATTTGGGGAGGGAAATTTAAAAAATAAAATAAAATAAAATAAAATAAAATAAAATAAAATAAAATAAAATAAAATAAAATAAAATAAAATTATAAAATAATAAAAGAAAATAATAAAAGAAAATAATAAAATAAAATAATAAAATAAAACAAATAGGTACTTTGCACAAGCAAGTTGTAAAAGCTGTAATAAAAATTACTCCAGGTGGATCTGAGAACAAAAATGAAGAAACCATTAACTAGATGTTGTGTTGTCTCATCATCTTCTCATGATGCTGATAGTTCATCTTTGCCCACACGTGCAACAGGATGAAGCCACCAACCTTGGGACCCAGTGGGTGAAATAACCAGGGAAAGGGGTAGCTGCAAGAAAGTGTATGTATCACAATTTATACTGCATTGTTATTCAGTAATAACAGGCTTTTTCTCCATGGCAGTATTCATTTCCATTTTCTTTTCTTTTCTTTCTTCTGTAGTAATTAAAATTTAATTATAAACACTCCTGGGTAAGACTATTAAAGCTTCAGTTATACTAACAGCAAAACATTCATTTGACATGTAGGATGTGTTTCCTTTTTGCCTTTTCCAGAGCTGTGACTGCAGTGCTGCACCTGTATTCCTTCCCTACATTAGAATCCTGGCTGATGGGCACTTCACATCTGATTTACACCTTCCAGCAAGTAATTCTCTTTTCAATATGGTTTCACACCTCATATCCCCATTCAACCCATTGGTAAGACACTTTCTACCCATGATTTCTGAAGAGAATTTTTCCTTCACTTCCCTGCTGGACCCTGCAGCCAGACTGCCTGATGATAACTACCACTGCACATTTCTACTGGATCCTTTGCAGCTTGTCCCCCACTGCAAGGTGAGAAGAAAAGCTGTCAAGACACAGAACAGTTTTTCTGCCTTTCAAAAGGTCTACATGCCTAATAAACTGTTCCTCATAAAGCTGTAAAAGGAAAAAGCAAGGCTGTTGTTGCTGGTTTGTTGTGCCAGTAATCATATTTTGATAAATAACTCAGAAACTGCAACAGTTTACTTGAGAAAGAAAAAAAGGACTTAATTAATTTTAAAATTAAATTAACTTGACCATTAATGTTAAAATTTTTCAGACATTACTTTATTAAACCTACCCAGGGCATAAATATTCATAAATATTTGAAAACAAAAAATATTAAAGCACTTTAAGATGTTTCACTAAAACAATACTTCTGTGACTGCACACACAGATAGGCACAGGAGGGCTTATTCTTCCTGATGATTTGGTAGTTTCATCGTGGTTGTGTCAGACTGGGTGCCATCTGTGTGATGCCCCCACTTGACAGAAATATGAATTGGAGAAAGTAACAACAGCACCATCCCTGAGAAAAGAGGGAAACCTTTCTATACCACTGAAAGCAGAACATGCAAACAGACCTCCTACTGGGAACAAACCTGTTCTACCCTGTCTAATTGTTAGTATGCTTTATTCTTGCCAAGCTGTATGCAGAGAGGTTCTGTGTTTAGCTAACACAAATCCAGGTTCAAAGAGGTCTTTGAAGTGACAAACCTAAAATGACAAGGGATGGAAAAATAAACTGTGTACCCAGGAAGGCTGAGCTCTCTTTAATGATGAGTGTAACTGGAATACACAATAGAGCAGAAATATCAGCTTCTAGGCCCATTATACAAACAGCACTCAATGAGCAGTTATGAGTTAATGAAAGATAGTGCAAAGAATATGCTGAATTCTCATGACACAGTTCCTAATGCACAGATGCATAAGAGCAGGACTTCTAGAGTTAGAGCCTTCAGATCACAGAGACTGTCACAGCTTTTTGCCAGCAGTGGTGCTGTGAAAATTTGCATCATTAGAGGGTTTAGCTTGTTGACTGCATTGGGACACCTCATAGATACATGTGACACTTGGGGCCTGAATTAAAAAATCTAAGTCCACAGCAGGTAGAGTATTGCAGCTACAAGGAATGCCAGGAGTAAAGGCTGTGAGGGCAGGAGTAACCAATGGGATTAGACTAGACAAGGTGAGGAGGAAAGAAAAATTATTTATGCATGCAGAGAAGTTTAATGTGGTTTGATATGGTGTTGAATGGGAGAGGTTTGCATCCTGCACTTGTGCAGGTGATCTGGCAGTGCCCTCCCTCCCCTCTGCTGCAGGAGCTCAGTTCTGGCAGGATTCTCATATCAGGGCCATTTCACAAGAGCTGATCTATCTGGGTGTCTTAAACCAGATGTGACTTTACACAGGATTTCCCTAAAATCTGTGATATGCAGCTGGGGTGTGCTGGGGACAGAACTCAGTCCAGAGGTAAAAGGAAATCTCACAGCTGCAAGCCCTGAGGCTGTGGACACCAGGGTGACACGTCCAGAGCTGCGACTTGGGTGAGAATGTCTGCAAGGCTGCTTGGAAAACCTCCTGTGCAAATCAGGCTCCCAGACCCTTAGTGGCATCTGAATTAGGGGCATTTTGAGCATTTTGACATGTCAGCATCTCCTGGGCCAGAGCAAGACCTGACAAAGGGCTCTGAGGATCCCAGTGGCACATGGGCCGTGGCTTCAGTGGCAATGATGTCACCTGGTCCCTCTGTGGATTTATTCCTACACACCCAAATACTTCTGTGAATCTCAGCACTGAGCTTTGATCTGCATCCTCTTTTCCTCTATGAGTGCTTTATGATTAGTCTGTCATCGAACCTAGAAGGGCTAATGTCACTTATTGTTCTGTCTTGGGCACTTTAAACTTAGAAATGGAAGGACAAGAAGTCACAAAGGATACAGAGTATACACCTGGGACCTGGGAGCCTTCAGGATCAAGTGGTTTAACAGCATTCAATCTCTTCCTGAAATCTCCTACTGAAGCATCAAAATGAGGCCAGTTCTATGCTCATTTAAAAGTTTCAAAGCATTTGGGATTTAAAGATGACCTGGTTTGACTTCAGATAACAACTGAAGACAGAGCAATAAAACATATAGTAAGTAACATTACAAAAATTTATGAAAACTGTATGTTTTGTTTCAGTAAGGAAAAAGGTAATTAACAGCAATCAGTGAATAACAGCACGAAACCAAATTTATGTCTTCTAACAAAACAGCTAAAAGAGCTAAAGAACATTCAGCTATAAAATGGAGGAATGCATTTACTCAAATTCAAAGAACCAATCGTCCCAAGATCTCAACAAAATCAAAGGTAGAGCCTGGTGTGGCATTTTTCAGAACACTTTTTTTTTTAATAGGAAAATGGCTGCTGGTTGAAAGATAAAATGTTTTCAGAAACCTGTTTTTACAGAACTGTTTTCACTTGTCTGGGATGGAAATGCTGGTGAATAACAAAGAGAGAAACATCATTTCTTACCTGTTCTCCCACTAAACCATCATGCTGGGCAATGCATCTTGTTGGCATGGAAAGCATGTTCAAAACCTTGCCACAACTTAGGATTTGAATTTCTTTCCTTCCCTTCTCAAGCAAGTGCTGTGTGAGCTCACTTTGACCCAGCAGGAAGCCATAGTTAGAGAAAACATCTGCTAAAGGAGAGATCAGCACAGGTTTGTCCTGATCAAAAATGTTCAAACCACCATTTAGCATTCATGTACAAACTTCAGCTACAAAGCAGAAGGAACATCCTTATTCACAGAAGGCTCAGAAAATTTTTGAGCATAACTTTGTTTTTATTTCTCAATTTTTTTTATTTCTCAGCCACCCACTTAATGCTAAACAATGCTGAGAAAAAATTAGCCATCAAAACAGATACTGGAACCATTAGCAAACATGTTATATATGTTTATACGTCTCTCTAAAAATACTGAGTGTACTGCAGATACAATGGCCACAGAAAAGAGCCCTTGGTAGATTTTTTAATATATCTTCCTCCATATTAATGCCCATTTACCTGCTTTTCCCTCCTGTCCAAACTGGAACATCATGACAGGTCTAATGCAGCATGACCATCTGTATACTTTAAAAAAGGCTACACAGGGAGTAGAATAAATGTCACTGTGTACCCACAGTTGCAAAATACATGTAATACTAACTTAAAACACCCAGTAAAATTGCAATTCACATTTCATAGTGATGTTATATGAAGTATAATATATTAGGCCCTTTTCTTCCTCATCAGAGAGTAAAAATAACAATCAGGAGTATCCCCTTTGTAAGCACCAATGAGGCCAGACAGAATACAGCACTGTCTGCAAATTCGGAAATACTCACAAATTTATGATCTCTGAAATCGTATTTCCCTGATATCATTCAAATAATGTGTAAGAAAACAGATTTAAGGCTATCATAGGAAAGAATTTTGATAGTGCTGTAGGCAAATAGGGCATGCAAACTGAAAGGCAAACACCTTCTTTGAAAAATCTTTAGTATTGTGGCCTTCTCTGACCATAATTACCAACCTCTCTTTTTAATTGCTTGCTAACCATGACCAGCCTGTGCCACACTGACATAAAATTAGCAACATTTCATTGCAATACTGGGTGGTTCACAATCTTTCTTTTCCAGAAGTATGTTGACTTCCTGAAGAATAATGACAAGGTCTGGCTGTAGAGTAGTATAAGTGCATTTTTCTTTGATGTACTTAGAAGTGTCAAGTGTTAAAAGAATAAACAACCCAATAATTGCTAGTTAGAACTAAAGTAGGTCTAGAAGTTGCATTTTGTCTTGAAAATTGTGACAAGAGATGTAAAAAAATTACTTTAACTCAATCATCTTCACAGTTTGTCTCAGTAAAATGAAAGCCTGAAATCACTGCTCTAGTTCTTGGGGACTGAATGTCTCCAACTCTTTGTTCTAAAAAGACAAATATGGGTGTGAAAATCATGCTTTAAACACTGTGTTTTCCAGGTGAGCGGCTCAGTGCTTCTCCAGGCAATTGCTCATATGTTTTTTATCTCAGGCAGATGCTATTAGTGCTCTCAAATCATATTTTCATTGCCTAAAACAAATGCACACACAAAGCCAAGTGTCCTTACTAACTCAGGGTCAGTTCCTGCCACTCCATTTAAATTAATGAGATTCTCTCCAGAATATGAACTCCAGCAGTTGTTCTTCATGTTCAACTTCAAATTGGATTTCATAGTGGAATTAATGATGGGAAGTCAAATATGAAACTCAGAAGTAATGATTTAAACTCCAGAATACTCTAACAGGAGCATTGCTGTAAGCATGTCCTGCAGGGTTTTCCTACCAGACGTGTATCAACAATCTCTGGTATGCTACACCTTCCAGACATAAAGAAGAGAGAGTATAATTTTCTCACAGTTATCAGAAAAAAATAACCTGTTTGTTTGACACATGATCAATTTCTCTTGCTGAAGCAGAATGAAGGTATAAGCAAAATCCTCAGCTGGTATTCTAACGAGAGAGATTCCCTCCTCCCTCAGTCATTTTCCTCAAAGCCTTTGCAAGGAAGCAGGTTGGCACTGAGATGAAGGCAGATTTCTCTCTTTCAGGTGGTTTGCAAGTAGCTGAGGGAGAAGTCAGAGGCAAACAGTCTCAAGGACTACTTCAATGCAAACCAGAATCTGGTTCAAGCCTTGGGTAAACCTTCACAAGAGCCCAGCACTCAGGAGCAGGAAGGACTCCCCACAGTGTCAAGTGGGGGGAGCTCACCTGGGGATTTTGCTCATTTTCACTTTTCATAGCTATTTCCTAAAAAAAAAAAAAATATTTATTTTAAAATGAGGGATTGATGTTAAATGTCATGTTTTGCTTAAAGATACCAAAACCATTTCAGCTTCTTAAGTTTGTATCCAATTTTCTTCAAAGTTTTTCTTCCTCACGTTTCTAATCTAATAATTTTTTTTAATTCTCAGATTTTCTTGGTTACCAACCCGCTCCTCAAATCTGCATTGCCTTTTGCCAACACTGTAGGTTTAGTCACCAGACAGGCTGTAACATGTTCTAGGTGGGAAAAAAATACTTTTTATTACTGGTCAATCAGGCAACTAAGGATACAAAAGGCACAAAGGCTGGAAAAAGGCAAAAGTAAAAGAGAGATCTGTCCTCAGCTCAGAACTAACCAGACTGTATCCCTATCATGGCACTGGCCATTGCCACACTTTATAAGGATAAAAAGCAAAATAAAGCTTTACTGACAGAATATAGAGATATCTTCCTATATGTATTTAAATCTGCTTCAGGTACAGTGTACCAGGTGGGAAAGCTGAAAAATACATGAAAATATAATAAACAGTGCATTCTGGTAAATGATATTTTTATATTGAAATAGAGTCATAAAAAAGGATTGAGAGATACTGTGAGGAACTTGAAAACATCTGAATTGTGTTTGGTCCTGCCAGAAATAGGGATCCAGTGAAGAAATATATCATCTGAAGTGGTGACAGAGCTAATCACAATCACAATTCCAGGTCAAAATGCGAATTTGACATTGATGTAATGGTGATACTGTCTGTGCTGCAGGGAGAGCTGCCAACATAATGAATGCTTGTGGACACACAGGCAAAGCTGCAACACTGGCATATTCTGGCATTTAATAACTGATTTCACAGCAAGGAAAGCTAAGGGCAATACTTTGCCCAATCCATTTTTTGGCTGCTGTTTCAGAAAAAAAATTCAGGTACAGCCCCAGCTGGAATGGGTACAACCCATGCTGGAGTCATTAGGACAGTCCTTAAGAAAGATGTGCAACCACCACAATTTGTGAAGGACCACAACTGGCTCACTGAATTTTGGTGGCACCAGAGTGCCTGATTCCTTTAAATGCTCTTGAAATCCCCAGTACACAATTTAACAAAGCGATACAATAGAATGCACTTCCAAATTATGTCAAATTGAAATTCAAACATGGCTGGCTGCACTAATACATACTAATGGAGCAAAACACTCATACCCTTAATCCTCACTGACACTTCTGGTTTACATTCTTCTCTCCAGTGTCTTATTATGCATGCTCTCACTACTCTTATAAATTTTCATTGATGTGTCTTCTCCCTTACTTAAAATGCAAACATCTGGATTAAATCAACTAAATTCACTCTGTCAGTTTTGCACTTACTCGACAGTTTTTGAACAGAGCTTCCAGCTTGTCTCTATTTTCAAACCTCCATCATTAAGAAAACATGAACTCTCAGTTGGTAGTTTCACTGTCTGATCATGTTCCTTTGAATGATTTCTGCTGGAACGTAAATATAATCACTCTGATTTGGTATTTGTTAGCAAGCTGCAGATTCAAAAACAAATACAGAAATGTAGCTACACAGCCTACATCTTTTATTAATAACAAATTGAGCTGAATTGAGCCCCAGTCTGAGTGAGTATTTCTTGCCAGCTCTGAGGCAGGTGGGTGTAACTTGTGCTGCTGTGATGAGCTTCTGGTACCAGACAAGTTTTTGGGTCTTAGCCCAGCTTAGCACGGAAAACTTTGTCCAGTTGTAAGAGCAGCTCCACCTCAGGTTTTAGGTTTTTTACACCAATGGATCATCCTTCCTGTATTGCTCTTTGGTGTGTTGAATAACAAGCCACATTTCTAAATTCTTTTCTGAATCGTGGTTTGCTGAGCTCCCCTCAGCAGGGCACCTGCAAGGCCCTCCCAGAGCAGCCAAGCTGTGTCACAAACAATTAGATGGCAAATACCTCAGGAGCACTAAGAAATGTGGAGAGCACTTGTGAAATAAAAGCTTTGTAAAAAAAAAAATAACACAGGAAAATTCTAACCAGAGAGAAGAGTGGAGCATGCCTGACAAGCATCTTTATCAGAAAAGGTGTTACCCTTCTCCCACACCACCCTGCAAACGGAAGTTTGTGTGCCAAAGCAGGACATAAGGGGGTTGTGTAAGCCAAAACCTGATTGACAACAGCTGGTACTCAGGGGGTTATGATGGAAAAATTTTGGTATAGCCTTACAGAGCCCAAATGTACCCTGCCCGTTACCTCCTCTCTCCTCTACACTTCCCCAACAGCCTTTCACAATTGCTCCATATCTTGATACATCTCAAAACAACAGCTTTTCTTTAGGGCCCTTCTACAGCCCGTGCTGCTACCTTAAAATTAACGTAAATAAATATTTTAATTTCAAGCTGTTTTCGGCTGGAAAATAGAAATATTTTCAAAATGTTAATAAAAATCCAATACTTCCAAAACTTTTCAGACTTTTTTTTATAAAAATTCACGAAATGGGTCTCCTCCCACAGCCACTTTTTGTTTCAACTGATTATTGCCAGAAAAATGAGTGCAAGTGTCCTGATTAAGTCTTATTATAAAATGTCAGGCAAGTAATGTCTGCAGGAATGAGAAGCAATTAAATGTTCAAGTAAAACAATCAAATGCAGGAAACTGCTGTGAAAGTCAAAAGTCATAGGGCCAGCAGAGAAAACTCAGAAAAGGAACATAGGTGACTAGGAAAAAAGCCAAAAAGAATACTTTTGTGAACTCATCAGTGTGAATAAGTGATTAGTCTCCATTGTGAAAAGAGTAAATGAAGGAGAAAATAGAATATAAATAAAATTGTCAGAATGAAGATCCAAGAGATGTGAAGCTGAAGGTGTAGGAAAGAGATTCAGAGAAAACTGTAATTAGTAAAATTTGAATGTACCAGAGAAAGACATCTTGGTCATATTTCTCTGTAAGAATGATAAAGTTCACTGGTACTGCCTTAAAGATAAAAGACAGCTGCAGTTCAAATGTCTCTAAATTAAAGGCTGTTGTCATCAAACTGCCAAATGTTGCTATTTTTAGCAAACCAATAATTTCATGTATTTAGGCCAAGAAAGGTACTTCACAATTTTTAATGCATGCCAGAGGTAGCAGATAATTCATTTGTTGAAAAATTCAAATGGATGGAATTCCTTTGTAAAAGGAAGGTTTTCTTTCATTAAGAAGATCCCAAAATGTGAAGAGGATCTTCTTAATGAAAGATTTCACAGCCAAAAGCAAACAAATTGCATGGATTTTAAAGCAGGTGTAATTCTCAGATACAAAAGGGGATTGCAATTATTCACAGTGAGGTAACATTTTACTCTTCAGGAAAGAAAAGCTGAATGTGTAGATGAATTGCTCAATGAGTTGAGTCAATCCATTCTGCTAAACTTTTTGCCATCAGATATGAAGCATGTGAGAGAAGAAAGAAATTAAAACAAGTTCTTAAATTATTGGTATGGCCAGAGTTGCTGGTATGAAGATTCTTTGCTTTTTCTTTAATTTTATATGATGGTTTCTCTCTAGTTCTGGTTGTTTGTGTATATATTCTGCTCTTAGAAAGAGTTCTGAAAATGTATGAGCTCTGCAATTTGCACAAAGAAAATTGTGCATAGAAATGTCTCTTTCACTCTTTTTAATGTGACTGAAAGAGGTTTTTTCCTCAGCTGCATTTCTTCTTTCCGTCTTCTGTGAAGGATGAAGGATTCCCTTTGATCACTCCACATCAACTTTTTTCAACTCTGTGCTCACTCTACATTCAAACACTTTGGTTTTATCTGTCATCTCCCATAGCAACAGTAGATTTCATTTCCTTAATGCTGAAATCAGTTAAAACTTTGAAGACCTGTAACTGCTGTGGTTAATGGGAAGTGCATGTCCCATCCTTTCCCTCCAGTCCGGATGTCATGCTGGATGGGTAGCAAAGCTCCTTTAGTATTTATTTTTCCTTAGTAGCAATACCTGTGTGATTTATACAGTAACGGCTTCCAGCAAGACAACCGACTTTAATCTCTTTGCAGTTTGTGGCACAGAAAAACAAGTAACTTCCCACTTGACTGCCATGCTAGAGAAATACATGGAAATATTCTTCCTTTAATGAGTATTTTACAAGAAATCCCTGCTGCCTACCCTCAGCCGAGGCGGCGGAACAGAAAGAAGTGAACTCGGGGGTGACCCGGGCTGGGGAGTGACATTCACTCCCAGCAGCTCATTAAGTCCCCCCTCAGCTAATTTGCTGCCAATTGCCTGGTTCCTCTGTGAGCACTGTGGGTGTTTTCCGGCACAGAGGGGGAACAAGCAGGATGATGTGGAGGTCAGCAGGGTTCAGAGGACTGATCGCTCCTGCGTGTGTGAGTCAGGGGCTCCTGCTCTGAGCACCAGCAGACACTCATCCTCCTTACGGAGAAATCCAGCACTGCCGGAGCACTGGAGCCACGCTCCTGCAGAGCCCCAGTGTGCTCCAGGCAACCAGAGAGGGAAAGGGCTGCTCAGCCTGCCCTGGACACACCATGGAGCTCGGGAATGGATGGAAGGGGGCAGGTGCCCGCTCCCTCAGCTCCCCAGGAGACAGCCTGTGTATTGCCTGACAGGAGGGGATCACTAGAACCAAAAAACTTTCTTTCCCCATCTTCAGTAGTCTGGCAAGCAGTTCCCTGGCCACATTGAGGTCTCCCAGCAGGAGAGGTGTGAGCAGAATAAGGTGGAAAAGACTCTATAAACCCCAGTGTTTTCTTTTCTTTACCGTTAATTTTCAAAGCAGAGCTACATTCTTCTGAGACAGAAATCCTACGGACACCTGGGACAGAGTCTGTAGACTCAAAAACATATCATCTATTCATTATAGATATTTTGCTGCTCTTTGTCCCGCATAGAAAGCCCAGGTATGTTCTATGACTCTGCCCAGGAGATCATGCTGAACTTACCACAAACAATTTCCATTTATTTTGAGCCAGTGCAGTTTGTCCAGACCTACTGTTGTCAAGAAAGAGCAAGCAGAGTTTTTTTGAGTCTGTCTGGGTTTTTCTTCCTTTACTTTATGAAATGTTTTGTGTACTGACGCAAAAGATACCTGGAGCATAAAAAACACATGGTTCTGTCGGACAAAAGACACTCTGACAGGAGAGACTTCTTTTAATCTTTTCACTGAAGTTGTGCTCCTGTTATAGTCCTGTTATGTGTCCATGCTTCCTTTTAAGAGGCTTTTTATTTTACAAGCAAACAGAAGTGGGCTGTAAGCTTCCAAAAACACAGGCAAGATCTTGGTCATGAGGTTGGCAGTAATTTCCCCCTTCATGTTCTGTACCAAACAAAAGTCAACAACTAATCATCATAACAGTCTGTGTGGTGTGTTTTAGGTATTGCTATTAGCTCTAATCTTGCAGCAAGCTGGAAAGCATAGCACGCACTAAGTAACTTCTCAGAGTGGTTGTCAGGGCACAACAACTTGACATTTGTCAGTTTTGAATAGAAATGTATAGAAAGAAAGAAACAAATAGCCTTGGTGCTAGGACTACCCTTGAAAAGCACTCACCTTTCTAAATTGCACTGGACTGTATGTGAAGACATAAAAATGCAACGATAAGACTAATTTTGTACACATAAATGCTGAAATGAAAGCAAAACCTTGCAGCAAAACTTCATGCTCTCTGAATAGCCTCCAGTACCTTTTTCGTGACATCAAAAAAAAAAGTTTAGCTGGCACCATCTGCCCCACCTTTTTCACCAAGTTTTATTGAAATAGAGCAAAAGGCTGCCTATTACCCTTATTGAAGAGTGAGAAGAGCCAGGAAGCCATAAGGAGCATCATCTACATTTGATGTGGTGCATCATCTCACCCATTGCTTTGCCCTATCAAATCCATCTCCCACCCCAGGGCCCCTGGGTCATCAGCTCTAAGGACTCTGACCATCCCTGGCTCTCCAAATCAGCTGCTCACCCACTGACTGCAGGTGCTCCTTCAAGAGTTTGTTTTCCAGTCTTGCTCCAAGATGAGACTGATTCAGGCTTTCCCAGCTGTACAGCCCAACTTACTGTCACACTCCTGGTGTGGGAAAGTTCAGGGGTCTGAAGGATGTGCACTGCCAAGCACACAGCACCCGGCAGTGTTTAATTATTAAGCTGCTTCGGTGCAACAAATATAAGCAATAACATCTTGTAACTTAATCAGCTTCTTATGTAAACACTGTAGCAAGTGTTCATCAGTGAGGTGTCATTACTGCACATGCCACCATTTATTTGCCACAGTGATGAATGCTTTAAGGGTGAAGTGGAAGTACTTTAGAGATGTAATTTTTAAGTCAGGCAAATTGAACCATGGAGTTGAATAAACCCAAGTCACAGAGCTGTAAAGTCTGATGTAACCCAAGATGCAATCCTCCTCAACAAATCACCACAGGTGTCTTGTGCATGCCTTTGTCAGCCCTTTGAGAAATTCAGTTACTCTCCTCTTTAATGCAGTGTCTGAGTGCCTATGGTGCACACTCTCAAGCTCCCCATGCAATTGCATAATTAAAACAAGTAAATTTCTTAATTTTTAGGCTTTCATACTATTACTTTACCCTACAATGAGATTCCTGGATCAGCGAACCCTTAAGAGCTTAATAATATCATTACAGCACATTCCTGATGAGAGGAAAAGAGAAAATAGACTTTAAAAAGTATAAAGAAGAAGGAAGTGGTACTATTTCAGTACTTTAAGAGCTCTTTCCCTAGGAAAAGGGAACTGATTTTGCAGCTCTCACTACATGTGCTCTTGCTCTGGCAAGTCTTCCCCACATGCAGTGTAGGGGACGTGCTCTTAACGTGCAGCAGAGCTCAAAAAGGCTGTTTTGTCACTGGCAGCTGCTGGGTCTGTGTGTATCTCACTGCTCCCCTGTCTTGCTGCTGAGATGACAAGGCCTTACAGTGCTAAAACACAGAAAGGATTCCTCTACCATGATATGGCCAAATAATGGAATTTTGTGCCCGAGGGGAAGCAGTTCATTGCAGTTCTGTTAATGAAAGGAAAGCTGAATTTCATTTTTTAATTCATCACAGTGATGGAGAATCCTGCAAGCCAAGGGGAGTGGGTTTTGATTTTTCAGAAGGGGCAATAGATACCCATAGTTTATGCCTTGGGATTACATTGTGGTGTTATGCTTTGTATTATGATATTAAGTTTTCTCACCTGTGTTTAATGGACAGATACAGTGCTGACCATAGGTCTTGAAAAGTGCTTGAAAAATTATTTCAACTCCAAAACAAACAAAACAAAATAGCTGTTGCAATCCATTATCTCCTTGCAGACTTTGTATTAAAAAAATGTTTCCTCAGAAAATGCTGTGCAAGTTTGGCAGATTTATACGCATTTATATTGACATGTTTCTTGAAATCCCCATGGAAAGAAAACCTCATTTAAAGCCACAGTTTAAGGCTATGCATCTCTCAAAGGTTGCCTGACACTAAGAGGTTACCATGTTTCATTAAGACAAAGTTTCAAAGGATGAAAGCAATGCCTGCAATCAAACCAAACACCCAACTTAAAACATCA
Organism: Nicator chloris; assembly: GCA_013400495.1. NCBI lineage: Eukaryota > Metazoa > Chordata > Aves > Passeriformes > Pycnonotidae > Nicator > Nicator chloris. Next base: position 37,366 of record WAAE01022531.1, read on the forward strand.
ATTCATCCGCCTCTCACCTGAATTTTGTTTTCTAGGCTATTTCATCTGCAACTACAATGACATAAATAAACAACCTGAGAGAACTCAAGGCTAATTTAGCAGTATATTTCTAAGTAAACAACCTGCTGAGTAGAAAGCACAGCTCCAGCACTGCACCATGGCAGAGCGTGGCCAGGTCTCTGCAGTGTGTCTGCAGCCCCAGCAGTGCAGGTCCTTGGCATATTTACCTGCAGTTATTTGGGGGTGGGTTGGTGAAATCAGTGTGAGTGTGACCCCAGCAGGTTCCCAGGTGAGGAATTGGCTACAGGGCTGGGGCTTCCCTGCAGCCATTCACCAGCTGAGTGGTCTGGAGGCTCCTACTTCCACCCTGCTGCTCAGTAACATTTGGGTCACGTCCAGACTGGGTCTGGGCTGCAGCTTGACAGCTCCCGAGGGGCAGCTGGACCAGCCCACAGTCACCCACGAGAAAACCCCTGGCAAGACTTTGTATTTGCACCTCACAGTGCACAAAGCTTTCTTCAGATAATGGGAACAATCTTGCATAAGAAAAAACATGATTTGATAAGCAAAAGCTTCCCGTGCATCTCAGAGCTGGACATTGCAGCTCCAAGGGAGCTTTTCTACTGCTCTGTTTCTGCACATGCCTACTCTCCAAATCTGAAAGCCCTCCTGTTATCTTATTTTTTTCAAGAATTTTACAGATTTTACCAAAATTTTGTGAACCAAACTATGTTCCTGCTATTTTTTTTTCAAATTTCATTTTTATTATCAAGTAGTAACATGAAGACATGGATAAATAAAAGGAATAGACCTTTTTTCTATTTTTTTACCACACAGTTATACTGGAAAAGAAGGACTTATACAGAAATAGCTGTTTTCTCCAAAGGAAATGTGAGGTGTAGTCACTGAAATGTTTCTGTATTAGAAAACTACAGTGATCTGAGCCAAATGCTGAGCAGTACAAGTCTTATCAGCAGGAACCAAATAGATAACATTTAGCCCAGTAAGACTCATGATTATTTGCATGTATAATGCAGATATTTCAGCATGACAAGCACTGGTCAACTGTTTTGTCTCTGTTCACATACACCTGCTAGTTGTCTGAGAAAGGAGAGTGCTGGGGCTAAGCCCTTGAGATAACCCATTTATACAGATTTAAGTGCCTTAAAAGATTCTTCTAAATTTGGAAGGAGTGTCCCAGATGTCTGGGTTGATACATAACTGTAAGGAATTAAATTCTCCCTCAGCCCACCACGATAAAGGAACAGTATCAGTGCCACTTTACACATAGATTTTGCGTTTCCCTCAGGTGTGATGTACTTCGAGAAGTTAATGGCTTTATTTGCATCTGACACATTGTCTCCACACCCCTTCCTTCCCTGCCCAAAAATTTCCCCAATATCTGAAGCTGACATACTACCTGCAGAAAGTCCTCTGAATTTTTTTTTCATTATCTCAATTAGCATTTTGCATTTTCAAGCCTTTGATTCATGTGTAATTGGCATCTTGCCCTTTGTTCTCTTCAGTGGGCTGTGCTTACTTCTCTTTTCATCCACGTAATGCCTCAAGTAGTTTTCTCCTTTCTGTTTCACTTCCTGCTCTTCCACGTTTCAGTATTTCTTTATTTCAGCTCATGGTTCTCTTCTCGTCAGCAAGGCTTCTATTTTTTCACACATGGAGGCACACTAAAGGCAGTCTGATTTGAAATGTCACCTATAATCTTGTTTTTCATTCCAAGAATTTTATGAATTCTTACAAAATTTGGAAAGCCATGTTCTGCACTCAGTTTAGTAACATAAGTCCAATATTCCTCACAGTAGTAATTCCAGATTACAATGGTATATACATTAAAAAAAAAAAAAAAAAAACAAAAACAAAACCATTTTCAGATTCTTGAACTAAAAATGTATTTTCTAGTATAACATTCTTGTTCCATCAAAAAAAATCAAAAACAAAAACCATTTTTAAAAGAATGTAAATTAAGGCTTTTCCTTGTTTATTATATGGAAGACATATGCAAGATGTTCTAAGGTAATGTAGGAATGTATCAGTATTCATATCTTTATAGTAATGCCCAAGAAGTCCAGAAAGAACCATGGATCTTTTTTTGCTAAGAACACCAACAGCTACACATGCAGAAGAAGAGGTGGTTTCTAATAACAACATGATTAGCAAAACAAGGCAAGTTCAAAAAGAAATGTAAAATGAGCTCAGGAAGGCAAACAGATTCCTTGAGTGGAATGTGTTCTCTGAAAAGCTTATTCCTCATCTTTGCTGACTCAGATCTCACACGAAATCTGATTTAAGCTTCAAACCATACACATCATAGGGAGTTTTTACTGTTTTCTCTCTCTTTTTCTACCATGATTTAGTACTTCTCTTTGAGACTGAAACTCTTGCTGAATAGCTACAGGAGCCATCAGGCCATGTTGCAATCTTAGTATCTGGAGAAGTAAGTAAGGGAAAAAAATTCAGCTGTCTTTAAAATGCATGTCATTTTGCATATTGATAATCAGAGGGGGGAAACAAGGTTAAAAAAAAAGGTTGGGATAGGGGAAAATATCCAAAATCCTTCTCTTCCTTGGGTTCCCATACTAGGATTAATCTGAAGGAGAGTTCTAACTCAATCCCATCAAATGACAGAAGGCAGGAATAGATACATTTTCAGAGAAGGTTTCAGAAGGACAAGGTTCCTGCTCTTACAGAGCAGTCCCTGTTTCCAAAAGTGCTGCTTGATGAGGGTGTGCAGGCTGGAGGTGCATTAAGAAGCAGGAATTTTGTTCTCAATCCATGTGAATTGTATTAATTTGGACTAGAAAGGCTCTTCTTGCAGCTGCTTGTCCATGATGTTCCTCTGTCACCTAAAGTGTTTCTCCACACATACAGAAGCTCACAGCAGAAATCAGTCCAACAGCCTCTCAAAGTAAATATGACCCTACACAAAACTTGCTGAAACGTCTCCTGACACAGCTGTAAATCAAACAAAGGGAAAAGGGGCATAATTAATCTTAGAACCAGAACAGCTGCTTTCAAAAGACACAAAATTGTCCAGAGTCTGGGATTTAAACTGTCTGATGGAGAGCAGAGCCTTCAGTGTGGGATTAATTTCATCACCCATAAGTGCTCAGCCAAACATTCATATATTCAGATTCATCCAGTCTATGCCATTTAAAGCTCTACTTCAGTTATGTGGAAAAGAAAAATCAAGACAAGAAAGAAAGCTGGGTTTTAAACTCTCAGCAATGGCTTTTCAATTCATTGGTGTTTTTTCGTGGACTCCAAGCTCCTAACTCATGTCTCTACGCAATAATCTCAGCTTTCATCTGGGGAACAAAAAATAAGTTTCCAAGTTTCTGTGGCTTAGGAAAATAAGGAGAAATATGTACAGCCTAAGGGTCTGCAAATCAGAAAAACAAATTTAAAAAATCTCAGAGGTGATCTACTTTAAAATCTCATGATTTATAATCTGCTCTGGAACCACCTTTGCCCTCTTACTTAATTACTTTTGTAAGCATGAGACTGTAAATACTTCATTTCCCAAACAGACTTTTAGCAGGAGCCCCAGTTCTCCTCATCCTAAGGTTTTTCTGGTCATAGAACTTTTGACTAATTCCACTACAAAAATGGCCTGTACAATATTTTTAGGAGTGTTTCTTTAACATCTGCTTATTTCAAGATATTTTAATATACTGTTGAGGGAATATAAAATTACTGTAATTTATCACTGATGCAAAATAAGACTGTGAATAAAACACCTAAATGGGCTGTTTTATTCTTATTCCTGTTCTCAGTGAAAATTTGGTTTTCAAAACCAGAAATCATAATAATTTTAATGCAAATTAAGTTACCTTATTCCCTCTCCATCAGCACACAATCAAATAAAGTGGCAAGGGAAATTACTGCAATTCCCTGAACTTGTTTTGCTATGCACAGAAACTTCTGCATACATATCATGTGTGGCAGTAATTAAGTTCCTTACTTATTTACTTCTTCTATTGGGGCTGCTTCATCTGAGTCACAGTCTTTTGGCAGGAAATCCAAATATTCCTCTATTATGAGATGCAGAATATCCTGAGCTGTTCTAGCTGCTCACAGTTTAATTTAGTTATTAACCATAAACACACCTGGGATCAGACAATGGATATGCACTGCCTAGAAATAAAGAGGCTATAGAAATCCCTGTGAAAAATCTGGCATGAAAACACAAGTGTTCATGAAGAACATGAAACAGAGCTTACTTCCAGAGGGATTTGAAGTATAAGGAATGTGAAAGAAGCAGAGGCTGGAGATCTGCCTCTGCTTTATACAGCTCCCAAACAGGGATTCAGGAGTCTAAGTGGGTTTTGTAATTCCACAGGCTCTCAGCATCTCCTGAAAGGCTTTAAGATTAATATTCCCAAGCAAGAGAGAGAATAAGATATCTGGCTGAGGGTTATTCTTGTGACCAGCCACATAACGAGAGGAGGAATGGCAGCAAAGGATAAGAATCAAAAGTCACCGTGTCAGAGCCTCCCACCTGTGTACTGAGATTTACCAGATTCTCCCAAAGGCCATACAATATTAAAACTTTTACAACAATCAGGCCAGAAATGTAAGGCCATCAAGCCTCACTGGAGGCATGATCCTTTAATAGAAAGAGTTTGTATTTTTTCTGAATTGTCTTCCTATTCTGCCTAGTTTCCTTGAATGCATGGGCTGATTTTAAGCAGAGGTTCTACTTGCAGACCATGCACAGACATTCAATACTCTTCCAGAATAAAAAAAAGTCTGCAAGAGTGGTTTCAGACATGGAAGCCTTTACTTGTATGTTCCACCACTACCTACAGTTCCTTTCCAGTGCAACTTCCAACTTATTAGCTGGGTCAAAATTTCCACTCAAGAAGAAAGTAAAATTTTAAATAAAGGCAGCTATAATTATTATATAATAACTCTGTCATGATTTTACAGACTTGTCCAGCCATATTTCCTTTATTTGTTTTAGTTCAAAGGGCTATAGTTGTATTTTAGCTTACTAATGTTACATTCATTTTCTTTTGTGCTTATATTTGTGCCTGGGATTCATTGAGGTATCTAAGAAACCGAGGCTAAGAAAATCAGATTTAAATACTCATTGATGTATAAAATTTTATTAACAAAAAATTATGAAGTGATGAAATGTTACATGATTATATTACAATTAAAAGTACAACTTATTACTTAGAAGTTTATTTAGTTACTTTGTTTCCATTACAGATGTTCATTACAGATGTTCTGAATGATGTTCATCACACAGCTGACCCAGATTGAAAGTGAAGGTGCTTCCAGTCTGATTTGCTATGAGATTCTATATTTCTGTAAAATTTAGGTGACTATTGAACTTCATCTTAGTTGTCATATTTCAAACATGAGTGCAAAAAACTGTATCAGTGCAACTTTACTTACACTACTTAAGAAACTGAGAGTTTCATACTGATTTACTTGTTTTTATATAATTTCTACAGACAAGAGATGGTACAAAGAAGAATACAGACCAGATCTGTATCTTAATATTCATTTCTCTTGCCTTGTATAACCTCTACATGATACAGTGTTTTTATATCTCTGTCTTCATATTTCAAATGGATTTATGCTGCAACACTTAAACATCTTTCACAGGTCTCTTGTACTCTCCTTAGAATACTGTTATTTAACAACTTAATACACTATCAGATGCTTCAAAACATCATGTATTTCCCTACCAAGCCTGTCATTTTTCCCTTGGTGAGACAAGTGCTACAATGGCTATTTAATTACAAGAGAAGGTAACTGATGGACTTCTTTGCATTTATCAGAATGAAAATGTTTCTATTAATTTGCTGCTTTGTGCTTTGGCATTGCCACTGATGTGTGCAAAGAGCTCTGATGAGAATACAGAGGAACCTGCTACTTCAGTGGATGGGGGAATGTCATCAGGGAAAGAGAAATGTGCTGTATGCCCACGGGTTTTGCTTTTTGCAAGCAGAGGAGTGTGCACTTGTCACCCAGCAATATTTTACTGTTAGTGTTGCTGTTTAATTTCAGATGTGTTCAAATAGATGAGTGCACTAATTCTTGTGGTTCTTCTGATACCCTGTGATAGACCACACTGAACTGCTTTAAATACTTTGATAACAGCTGGCTAGAAATGTGTATTATTTAAGCCCTTTTCTATTCAGTCACTTCCCAGGTGACAAGGTTGTACTCTTGTACTGATAACCATAAACCTGTACCACATGAACACAAACCTCTCCATCCTTTTTCTGCCTCACCTCATCCTCACCCTTTAACATCCTGATACCTGATACAAATTTAGAAATTCATTTAAGACTTGTCCAACACACTAATAAATGTTGAGGGAAAAAATGGGAATCCATTAATAAGGCAGGTGGAAGAGGATCCCTCTACACATTTTTGGCAATAAATGCAGCCAACAAAAGGCAACCAATAACTGCAGTGCAGACTGCATATTCCATAAATAAGCACACTAGATTCATCATGCAGGTTATCAGCCTCTGCACCCAGCTGCACCTCTTAATCTCATATATGGGGAAAGAAATCTATATATTGTCAAATGCTAACTATAGGCTTTTATAGCTCATGATCTAAGTACCTGAAAGCTAAATAACACAGAACGTTGACCAGTTTATCTGTATCTGTTTTTCTTAATATTTTTCTGTAAAATAGAATTGTTTGGAAAATAAAGTTAAGATCAACAAATTCAACCATCAATCCAGCACTGCCAAATCCTCCACTACACCATGTCCCTAAGTGCCACCTCTACACACCTTTTAAACACTGCCATGGATAATGGGGATAATGACTATTCCTGAATGAGTGCAGGGCTTCATCCTCATCAGATTGCATCCTGTTCCTTCACACATCAAGATCAGCTTAATTCCTCATCCATTCATCCAGAGAATCTGCAAAGTGAGCCAGCATCACTTCCATGTCATAATTCAGTGCATTAATGAAAGTACCAAACAGCATTGCAGCCAGGAGAGACCTCTGAAGGTCCCTCATGACACAGGGGTGCACCACACAGTGCACAACTCATATCTACCTCTCTGAAGCCTACAGTTAATTTTGAAGCCCTTAGAGGTCTTTTCAATAAAATTTTCTATTTTACAGAGAAAAGAAAAAGCCTGAGTTCCGACAATGGGGTGGGAGAAAAATTGGAATTAAATTTGAAATTTAGAGACATGAAAGTCAAGTAAAATTACTTAACAGTCATGCAGTAGGATCTCAGGTAAACAAATAATAATAAATATTGGGTGTAAAGCCCTAAACCCTTCATTCAGTAAATAAGAGCTGCTTTTCTAAACCTCAAAGACAAGTTTTTTAAAAGAACTAGTTATTAAACATTAATTCAGGAGCACTTATGAATAAGAAACCACTTACCTTCTTTGTGATTCTATTCACAATAAGCAGAACTATTATCATATTTTATCTTTAAGGTATCATGAGATTTGGAAATAAAATCTGCTTACTGGGAAATGAGGCTTTCATAAAGGAAAGGCTTATTTAAAGTTCATTACATCCACAGAAGGCTATCTGAAATGTCCAGGTTCAGGCACTCTCAAATTACAGGGGTCATCTTTGGAGGAGCCACTGTTGCTAGGAGACTCAAGCATCAAAGTACCACAATTTTGTAATTTACCCTTTTTTGTCAGGGGATATTGATGATAAATGTACTCCTTAGAATGCACAAGGCTTTAACCAGGCCTGCATCATTTTGCATGAAAAAGGGGGACTACAACCTCACCTTACTGTGTTCTAAGCACTCCCCAATTCCCTGGATTCACAGTAAATCAGGAGTTGCACATTTCCTACTCTTGGAGTAGAAGTGTTTTTCCTGTCTTCCCACTCCACTAACAACTCCCAAAGGCAACTGGCCCTAATGGGCAAGATGAAGAGAGTCAGCCTTTAAACATCTGTGATTTAAAAGGCTGCCCAGTGAAGGAAGAGCAAGGGGAGTTTGGGGTGAGCAGCTTGTAAGGTAAGACTAAATTTGAAAATAGCTCAGACTGGATGAGAGGATCCAGTTATATGTGGTGGAAAAGATGTTTGGGGATTTTTGCCTGGATGTAGCTATGGATCACCATTGCTCCAGAGGCACAGAAGCACCAGCTGGATGAAATAACCTACTTGCTTCTGTTGACCCCAGGGATCTGGTATCAGACAACAACCACCTTTAGACTTCATGAAAGCAAATGTTACAATCAGCTTCAAAATGGGCAAGAAGAAGGACCCAGGAAAACTACTGGACAGTCTCCCTCCCCTCCATCCCTGGAAAGGTATGGAAGATAACATTCTGGAGGTCATCAAACAGCATGTAAAAGAAAAGGAGGTCTTTGGGAGCAGTGAGCATGGACCCACCAAGGGGGAATCATACTTGGCCAAGCTGCCAGCCTTCTGTGATGGCATGGCAGGATGAAGGAAGAGCAGTGCTTGTTGTTTGCCTTGACTTCAGCAAGGCTTTGGACACTACCCTGGGATTCTGTGATTCTCTGAGCAGTGCTCACCAGTGCAATACTTTCATTCCTTCTAAGGTGCAGTCCCAAGGCACTGCCACCCTCATAATGTACAAATACTTACAGGAATTACTTTGAAGAAGTGAAATGAAAGTGCTGAAGGCAATCTGCCCTTAACATTGAAATGGCTGCAAAGGCTCGTGGGCACCTTGACTGCAAGATTTCTGAGATGGTTCCAGCACAAATGAGCTAATTTGTGAGCTAATAATGAGCTTATTTAAAGTAGAAAATAATGGAACAAGGACATCCTCATAAGGACAGGTTATTTGTGACTCTCTGAACCTCTAGACAGACCAGGTCCAGGAAAATTCTAACTGCAGTGTGAATAAAAAGGGAAAAAAAAACCAAACACAAAAAAACCAACCAACCGACCAACTAACCAACAAAAAAAAACAAGGGGAGGGGGGAGGCCAGAAAATATTGCAACTGTAAGAGAATAACAGCTGGGAAAGCTCTATACTGACACTGGTGACCTGACAATGAAGTAGGTTATTACAGGAGGGCCTTCAGGATCCAGAGAACAGCACAGGACAGAAGGAAAGATGGGGAAATGCCCAGATGAAGACACACACACTTGCACAGGTAACTACTAACTTGAACTGATTTACCTGGATGGGAGACAGGCTTTTCTTTATTTACACAGTCTGGTTACCATGTTCTACCAAAATGACTTGAAGAATTTCAGTACATGTGTATTTTCCTTCATTAGCAACAGGTCTGAATATGTATTTCCTTAACATCAAGTCAAATTTTGATTATTCCAAACCAGCTGCCTCTCAGGGCAGCAAAATAGACTCTATAAATGATTTATTCACATGATGCGGAAAGTATGCTTCTTCCATATCCATATGAATTATTTGGGGTTGGAACTAGATGACCCTTAAGGTTCTATCCAACTTCAAAATGAAGTGAAAATCTATACACAGATCAGGACTGTAACAGTCTATAACCCTGAGTCCACCAAAAGTTCGATTCAAAGCTATTCCTTGAATAGTTTCTGTAGTGTAATCATTATTTGCTCTTTCAGTGATACCTCTGAGTCTCCAGTGAGTGCACAATGGAGCACTTTCATTCCCTGTAATAACCATAAGGCTTGCAAAATGATAAATTCCTGAGCTGGGCACTTGCGTGCTCCTCCCGTGTTACACAGTCAGGAGCTCCTCCCCAGGTAACACACCATTGCCTCTTCCTCGAGATGGAAAATTAAGGGGCTTGCCTCCCATCTCAATTTTAACCCACCCCTGGCCACCAGCTGCAGAAAATTGCCCAGATCAGGAATGAAAAGCTCTGCTCTTGGTCTTGTCTCTGCCGTCCCATCGCTGTGGTCCGCAGAACACCGTGTTTCAGTGGCAGGATAACAAGTCCTTGTTTCCAGGAGATGGTTTCCATACCTCAGATTTGCAGAAGCCTACCTATTCAAACATGTGCAAAATTACATTAACAGAGCCAGAGTCATAAAGGAGGTGAATGTTGATTCCAATCACACACTCTGTCAAGATGAAAACACACTTGAGGGATCTATTGACATTTGCATCCCCACACACATCCCAATCCTTTTGTTCCTTGCTGTCACTCACATCTTGGCTCATTTGCATCTTGAACATAATTATATTCAGAGCAAGACCACAGAGCATGAACTTGTTCCATATTTACCTCCTAGTCCCAGAAAGGTCATCAGTTCCTGTAGTGAGAGCAGATTTAAAAGTGCTGCCACTTCAGCACCTCTGTGTCAGGTGTCTTTTGACATCCCAGTAACTCTGCAGGGACTTGGAGTTTTGGCAGCACGAGATTCTCTGCACAGCTTACCTGTAATTATGAATCCATTTACTTAGTACAGTTCTTGACATGTATTTTTTAATTTATAGATGTTTTAAAGATAATTACTTAGTTTCATTAAAAGTAAATCTGAAATGACAATACACTGCTACAATGGTCATATTTCACTTTAACAGAATGAGATATTGACATATTTTAGATGCAAACAAACCAGGGAGATATAGTGAGTATGGCCACTTAGGCTGATTGAAAGATGATTGAATAATGGCCACATTACTGTGAGAAAAAGTGGCTTCCCTCTTGAAAAATAATTAGGTTTTTCTGTCTAGCTGCAGCAAAGTAGGTGGGAAGCTTAGATTGTTTTGTTCAGTCAAAAGATGACAAGAGTATGGATGTAGAACTTTACATTTAATTTAGGTTCATTTTTTTAGTAGAAAAGTGCTATTTTGAAACAAAGCCAAAGTTAACTCCAAATTCACTGAGATGTTGTATTTGGATATTTGACTATTTTCCTCCATTCTTTGCAGCCTCAACTATTTTCCAAGTAAACTGAGAACAGTTTCGTTCTTCTCCCATAGCTCAGTTTTTAATTGAATGTATTTCACTCACAAAATAATATCACTCTGGCTCCATTGGAAGTATAAATAAATAATATTTGTTGTGTTCACAACCAATGATTTTCATCAGTTATACAACCATACTGCATTTTGCTCTGAAAGACATCAGCCATTAGTCTCCAAGGATATGGCATCAAATGACCAGGCTCTTTGAGTTCTCTTGAGAAATCAAAAAGCAATAATATTGGTCTATTCTCCTTGAGTGGTCAGGAGTAAAGTTATTATCTGTGTTCACCCTTCTGTTCCCATCATTTTTCCATCATACACATTTCCATTCCAAGCAGCTTAGAAAGGGAATATTTATCTTGAGGTTTCTTTTTTTTCTACACCCTGAGCAAATGCTAAACAAGATTATGGCAGCACCTGAGAAATGAGCCCTGCTTTCTCCTGGCTTGCAAATCTGGTATCCCACATTACAGTGTCTTACTGGGGGCTGTCTTCTTTCCTTTTTGTCCCTCTGGGACCAGGGGATTGCAGGTTAAAATCCAGGTAGCTTGGTTCTGTAACAGCTGCACAGAGAGAGACGTTAACCAGGAAACTACACAAGTAAAAGCACCAATTCAGGCACTGAACACACTGCCACTCTGCTGTGCCAGTGCCATATTAATGAGGCAGCATCTCACAGCTACATCAGTTCATCAATTTGAATGGGGTTAAAGGTGAATCAATTAGTTTAGATAGAGAGGAATTAGAAATTAGTTCAAAAGATCTCAGACCGACGTACCTGAGAACACTGTGAAATATTTTTCCAAAATTTGCTCCAAGCAGAATGTGAACTTTGTATAATGATCATGATAGATGTTTTACCTTTACAGTCTGATTTCCCAAACCAAAACTCACTTGAAATGCCAGAGAGGATCTGAAATGTCTTGGTTTAATATCAAGAGAAAATGAGATCTGAGAAGTCACCAGAGGCATAGAGCTCTGGCAGTGCACTGTCCCCTGGAATATATTATTTTAAATTATCAGAGAAGCCTTTGCCACTTCAGAATTGAATGCCTGGTTAGCAGGGATGTAAACAAAGGGAGCCTGCTACAAGCCAGGTTATCAGGCAGAAGCTGAGCACCACTGGGGCCAGCTGCCTTCCTGCCCTCCCCACTGGAGGTGTCCACCTCCCTACTCATCCTTCTGGCTCTGTACAGCAGTAGGGGCAGTGACACCTGTGTGTGACCTGTCAGTGTTACCTGTGTGACCTGCCAGTGTTACCCAGCCCAGGGGCTGCTGAGTTACACAGCTTTGATCCTCCACCACAGGACCCATGGCAGTACAAAGCCTGGCCCAGGAGGTACATGGAAAGGAAAGAAAAAACCTGCAAGAAAAATATCTGACCTTTCCAGAACTGGGTATTTCTGAACCACAGCCCCCAAAAATAACCTCCTATTGTGAGTCTTCCAACAATCATGTCAAAAGCCAACAACAAACCTCTTGACAAATACATCCCCTAAGCATGGAAGCTGGAACTTTCTCAGTGTAAGATGAAGTTGACAGAACTTGTCAAACAGATGTTGAAGGTGGCAGATGTCTTAAAGGGGAAAAAAAAATATGAGTACAGCAATAAAACAGTATGACAAAAAATACACACACATTGGGCAAATTAAACTTTTATGAGTGGTTGGAATTCTGGAATGTCCTATATTTCTATGCTTTTCTTTGCCATCTTGAAATTATTTTAATATCTTTATTCAAATCAAACCACCAATTTCCCTTATAGATATCTGTCAAACAGTAAAGGCTATTTTCTGTGTATGCTCCATGTATACAAAACTCCTTCATATTTCACTATTATTGGCTTAATAAAATAATTTATCGATTACAAATATCTTCAAAACCTGACAGTGAAAGCACTGAAGTCATAATCTGTAGGGTTTGGGGATATCTCTGACCCTTCTGGATTGAATGGGGCAGCAACAGTGGAGTAAGATTGGGGAACACTGCATGTCTTGCAGGGATATTTTTTTTTTATTGTAGATTTTTAAATAAAGAATTGACAAAGAAAAACAGATTTCTTTCATATTAGTCAAAACAGAAGAAACTGAAAACACTGAATATAAAACCACAGCTAGAGTCTCTAGTTACTGCCTGCTAAGAAGGCACTGCCTATGAAGGGTCCATAGTTTCCAAGACTTACAGCAACATAGAGGAAAGGTTATCTTGAAACAAAATAACTTCCACATCCATCTCCACAGAGGTTTAGGAAAGTTGCTGGAATGTTCATGTGTTATAGAGTAGTAAAATTCTTTCTGAAGGAGGAAATGCAGCTGTTCTCAGAATATATTAGACCTAAGGACTGGAAAAAAATGGTTACGTCTCCATGAACACAAGAAAGGAAGGAGATCACATCATTAAAGTGTTGTTTACTTTTTAAGTTGTTCATCAGGTATGAAGTCAGTGACATCCACTTTAAATGAAAAATTGAACTGAATGCATTTAGAGAAGCATATCTGAATCTCCCAGAAAAAGAAATTATAGGAAATGGTATGGATGACTTGTAGACAGCAGTTTTGTATTATGGTATATCAGCTCTTTAGCAGCATCACTGCTGCCTACCATAATTGTGTTCTGCATGTAAGTCACATGGCCATCAGGAATGATCCACCAGTGAAAGAATGCTATTGCCCTATTTTGCAAAAATAGCTTAATACTTCTGAACAGTAATTCCAAAAAAACACAACACCAAAATACTGAGGCTATATATGGTGGGTTATGTAATATCTGCATTTCAGAGTAACCAGAGGGTTTTGTTCCTGGAAGACAATGCCGAAGAGATGATTTTGTTATTTATTCATGGTGCACTGTCTACAACATAAGGAAGGTGAATACCAGTATTAGGGAAATAACACTCTGTTGCTTATCAGAAGGAAGGCCTCCTTGTCTTAGGGGAAATTAGAACAGTATAATCTTTTGCAATGCTCATTTGAACACAAGATTGGCTTCAGACCTTTCTGACTTCACAAATACTAATCTACATCAGCATAGTAATCACCAATTTCTACATATGAAGCAATACTTCAACATATCAATTGGTCTGGCAATTCAATCATAAAAAAATTGTACATTCGTATATGTAAACTAATATAAAATGTAAGCTAACATTTTGAAACTCCCTTCTATGTTACAAAAGACCAAACCATGGGTTTAGGTGGTGCCCAGACCCCATACAATCCCCTCAGCACTCCTGATGCTGTGGGTCTACAGACAGTTTGGGAATGCAGAACTCATTTTTCACCTTCAAATATGTAGCCAAAGTTTGTGGAATAGGTAGCAACAGTTTGTTCTCCAGTGGGTTTCAGACACAAGGTCAGATCTCAGGAACTGATAACTCCTCAAGCTGAGTCATACACTTCTAGCACTTCCCCCGCTGATGGTTACACAAGAGAACAGATTTTTGCACTTGTTCAGCTCTCCAGTACAGTACATCAACAGGGATTATACCTGTGGATGGTACAAGCCTACAGTGACTCTATTTGAAATAAAAAAATAAATAAATAAGATCTTTATCCACCAATTAATCCTTTGAAGAACACAGTGTAAAACAAGTCTCAGCTGGCCTCTCCTGCATCTGACAGGATTGTCTGTGAAGGGGCACGTCAAAGCCATGACCCAAAGCAGTTAATCATTAATGTCATTGCCTTGCCAGAGCACAGTGCACCTGCCAAGCTGCACTGCTCATTTTAGTCTTCATGTCTTGAGAGAAAAAGCCTTGTGCCCTGTCAGAGGCAGATAGATATTCTTACAGACCCAACCCTATCAACAGCTTTACTTAGATGCACATTACTAATCCAAAGCCTGAAAGCTGTAATACAATAACACACACTGAATGGTATCTGAAAGAAATCATTCACACTTGATTATTTTGCTCAAAAGCCCACAGGTTTAGAGGGTGATCCTAACTGTGCTGTAAATTAAACAGCTGCTGCGACCTGATTGAAAAAGCTCAAGTGAGTTAACCAATCACTAAAGCTGTTTATTAGAATTACAAAACAACAAAGAAAATCTTTGGTTGGTGACACGCCATCATATTTTAAAATATTCAGCATGGCCAAGAGGCCAGGACCCTGTGTATGCTGTCCCTCTCCTAAGCTGTCAGGCATACACACTGTTGGTATTGTAGAACACCTATTCAGAAAACATCTAATTTGTTTGTATCAGCCATGAAGATCCCCTCTTGTTTCACAAATGAGTTTTTCAGCTCAGTCAAATAAGGGCCATTTGTGAAAGGTTCATTTAAAAGAACAATATTCCTCCATCCGTCACAGTGACAAGTAGGAATTAGAAATGAGCCAGAGATTACTTGGTAAAACATCCCCAGTTTGTGAAGCCCCAAAAGATACCTCAAATATGGTTTCGTTCTCGCTTATAAAATGTACTCATTTTAACACCTTTCTTCATTTTGCAGTATAATTTATTATTCTGTTCACATTTGAACTAACACATGAAATATTTTACAGTTTTTTATTCTTTCTACAAGGCACAAGGACTGTTTTTTCTATCACTGCCTCATAGGTGACTCTACTGGTAGCTTAGGAGACACTTCTGATTTCTGTCCAGCAATATAAAAGAAGCCAGAATCAGACTCATATTTTCCTCAGCATTATTAGATTTATGATTTCCTTGGCTTTATGAATATTTCTACTGGGCTTATACCTATTATTGCCTTACATCTATTATTGCTACAATATCATCTTTGAAGGAACACAAATAGAAAGGAATTCAGCTATGTCCTGTTTGGCCATTCACATAAAGCTTTAATAACTTTTCCAGGTTTTTGCTTAATAATTCCATTAAAAGCATAGTTTATTGGATACAGGCTGCTTCTAGAAAACAAAGTTAAAGTTTATTACAACATGAAATAAATATGTACTTTCTGCTGTTATTCAGGGAACATAAAATATTTAAAATTTTTTCCACTCTAAGTTGTAAGGCATTTTGCTAATCTGCTGCAATTTTGTAGAAACTTAAAAAGGTCACAGACCTTTTTGTAAACTTGGTAATACAGTGCACTTCAATCCTTCCACCAACCAATGCAATGCTGTGCTCCCTGAAGTCAAGTGGATCAATGCCTGGTTCTACAAAACATTTGGGGCCTCCATAATGAGCAATACTTTTCTTTATCACTTTGGTTGTCTTATTTCCTGCACCATTTTAATGGCACAGCCAGGGAGATATTGTCAATGCAGAATCTCTCTCTAAGACTAAATAGAAAGAATTTGTCATTTCAGTTAACAGTTGTACCTTGTTATTTCTGTGCTTAGGGAGAAACAACAACTTCTCCATATGGCCAAAGTAGCTCTTTAAGAGAGATTTCCTAAGAACAAAGCTTTGTCTTTCTTGCTGGGATGGCATTGCCCACGAGTTTTGTTTTGCCTTCTGGTTTCCTGCCAAGAACTTTAAAGCCAGAGTGAAATATCACAAAAGAAAAACAAAACAGTGTATCTAACATACCTCCCACTGTAAAATAGAGGTATTTTGATTAAAAAATCAGATATTATAGAGAAGTATGATAAAATACAACACAAAGTACCACATGCTGTTCATCTGCAGAGTTGCTCTGAAACCATGACTGCAAATGCTCTACAAGCTGGTACCAGGCCAGACCTGCAGCTTGCTCACCAGTACTTCTTTGGGTAGACCGAAAGAGAGACTTGCTAGAAGCTAGAGCTGTCTCCTTGCAAACCTGACACCCCTCAGATCTGTCAGGAATCCCCCTGCAGCTCCCATGGCTATAGGATGGAGCATGGGATGGGGCAATCAGTTCCCAGTCTTGGTACAAAAGATATTGCACAGCTGTCCCTCATCTGATGCAAGGCTGGGTTTAGCCAGGTCTTCTGAAAGAGAGGGAACAGATAGGATAGAAACTGGGCCCCCTTAAAAAAAGGCACTTTGAGAAGGATTATGGACCTGGTGAGTGAAAACTTCTGGGCACTTTCCAGACCAAGCCCTCTCCTGCTGAGAACAGGAGTGACAGCAAGAACAGTCCTTGGGGATCCCACTGACCCTGCTTTCCTAAGCCAACACTTTAACTTCCCAGCCCTACTTGTGTCATTAACACCATCTGAACAAGATAAATGTTAATTGAAACAATTCTGTTGCATTATGGATCTTTCTTTTTCTATATTTATTTGATTCAATTCAGAAATTTTGCTACATTACTTAAAGGGCACCTGTCTTCAGTTTAAGAATGAATAATGCAGTAAGACAACTAGAACAATCTGAATTGATTGGAAAATGGATGAAAGCTGTTTTATTTAATATAAATCATTTTGTTTTTGAACTGGCATGAATATGTCACTATCCAATTGATTAATATTTGCAGTAAATCATCTTGCACCTGGTAGCTGTGGTGATGTGTTGGGATTCTTCTTTTCTAGGCCTTCAATGAAAAAGGGAAAGCTGGTCAGAGTTGCAGTAGCATAGAGCTGAAGTGTTAAATGAGGAATGAGAGACACAAACTCCTCTGGTACAGATGGGTGGAACCAACAGAGTCATCAGGAGAGATAGCAGCTTCTGTCTGCCAGTGGTCTGAACTTCAATGGGTTTCAGGAATAAATAGTTGAGAGGTATTCATGAAACTGCCCTGGGAATCACTTAATTAGGAGATGTTTAAATTACTTAAATCACCAGTAACTAAGTGTAAGTGATGAATTAAGCACCATGTTATCAACACAGCTGAGAAAACTGCTGGGAGGGCAAGCCCATGACAATCCTTTGCAAAAAAATTTATGTGGATAAGAAAAGCCTCTGTGAAAAAATCCTCAAGGTTTCTGCAAATAGGGCTGAGAGTAGGTTAATATGAAAACCAGCATAGGGGATGGACAAACTAAAGAAAGGCTGTTGCCTTACAGTTTTTCACCAGTGATAATTTTCCAGGGTCCAGGAAGGATCGTTAAGGTTTGGTTTGTTGGCAAGAAATAAGTTTGTAGGCTATGATAGAAATTATGAATTAATTTGTTGGCACTTCTCTGAAATGGCAGAAGGAAATGCAGTGGCTGCGTTTCATCAACAAAAAATTGCTTAACCTTATTAACTAGCAGATAAGAGAGGAAATAAGTCATATTAAAAAAAAAGTTTAGGGGTTACATGCTTTAACAGTCAAACACTTTGCTGATTGAAAGAGAAAACATGGTTTGCACAGAAATAGCGAACTCACCTGCATCAGTGGCATGAAAGCAAGAATGTGAGGGAATTCACATACCTACTGACATTTTGCTTACTGCAAAATTCTTAGTGCCACAGAAGGTAATGACATTTTAAAATACCCCAAATTCAGCAACAAAGCTGAAAGCAAATGCTATGCAACAACCTCTAGAAAGAGCTGAATGAGACGTTTTGTGGGTGATGTGGGAATTCTGTCCCTCTGGATCTGTTTATTAATCTGAAATAGAAATTGCAGAACTGAATGAATGCTACAGAAATAAGTTCTTGATCAAGGTGGATATAAAAGACTGCCCTTTCCTTTAGTAGCCTTGCCATGAGGCACTAAATGAATTTTCTCTGGATGCCTGTTTCTGTGTTTATCTGCCCCAAATATTCTAGCTATTCTAGGACTGAGAAATTAAGTTAGAACTGGAAAAAAGTGAACTTTGAGTCTATGCTTTTACAGGCTCTAGAGGAGCTAAACATTTATGTTAAAAATTGTATTTCTTTTCATTAGGAACTGGAGAGAAAAAATATTGAGCTATTGTAGATAATCTCAAACATGCAGAAAGAAAATCAGAAACCACTTACTAGCTGCCTCTGGGTAGAGTCCAATATCCAACAAACCATTTGGTATTGAAATTGAGGCCAATGATATGTTCATATTCAATCCATAAACAGAAAATGAGTTCCTGCTTATTATGGTTTATTTTCCTTCTTTATAAAATGATTTCACCTGACCAGTGAGGAGACTTCAGTCTCTAGATTATATTTTGTCCAGTATGACTCACATTACATTTCCATGGTTAGAGCAAGTTTACACATTGATACTGACACTTCTGGCCCATCAGATCAGGCATTTTCAACTTAAGATCTTCTTGCTGAAGGTATTGCTTCAGCAGAAAAATAATTCATCACATCATGATTATGAACTTGAAGAAAAATGTGTCATGATGTTCCCTTGTGAAAAGGGGAAATGTAAAAAATGTAGATTAACAAGAAAACTTAAGAGATCCTGGAATCTGATATTTCGTTGCTTTTCTCCAACCAACCTGCATGGTGGTTGAAGGTCATTTTGAGTGTCACATGCTCTTCCACTGACTGTAGGGCTTCACAAACTCCTGTGGTAACATTCAGTCAGCAGATGCATCTCTGCTTTTCAGAGCAGTGATAGCGTTTGTCCTGGTGGGAAACGTTCCCAAAGGCAAACAGCAATTTTCTCAGCCTGTAAGAAAAAGCAGGTTAACATTTCCACTCTCATCTTACTGTGGAGTTGAGGGGTGAAGTTTTGATCTGTGTTTGCATTTGCAATGTAGTTAATCTCAGACATGCACCATCACCTATTTCCAGAGGCCCACAGTTTGTGGAACAGTTGTATATATAGCAATAATATATCTTAAATGCATGGTAAATTCTTCAGCACCACTTACCAGCCATTACATTATTTTAGGGTGTCTTAAAATCTAACTGGCAACATCATAACTTATTTAATTGGAGTCCTGGAAACAATTCTGCCACGAGTTCATTGGGAAGAACACAAGGCTCATGAAGAAGATGAGGGTCCATGTTAGATGAGCATACAGAGAATTCCCAATCAATGCTGGAAAAAGCCCAAAGACAAGATCATGAGGTTTCACTAAAAGAATTGCTCTAAGACATTCTGTGCCAACTTTTGTCCTAGATTATATCAACATAAATAAGAAAAAATGCAGCAGCTACAAACAATTTTGCACTGAATTTGGTGTAAATAATATCATAGTCTAATAACATCATCTAACAAGTTTTTTGCTACAGTATGTGAAATATCCTAAGTTAGCAGTACTAGAGTCTCACAACCCTCTTCTGACAGCCCTGATGCTCTCCCTGTTACATTTGCCAGTTTTCCTGCTGGGAATATATTTGCCATCTAATTTTTATGACTTTCTATACTTGATACCATTTTATGCTTATGTTTACTAATTGTTTCAGAACTGACCTATGAAAAACAAATGCCATTTTGTTCCACTAGTGATTAATTCCAACAATCAGGTAGCAGCAGACTCATCTCTACTATTTCAAGTTCCTGATTTCTGTATTTCAAGATTACTTTTATTATCACTAATGCTTATGATCAAAAAAGACAGCCAGGCTCCAAGTCAAGTTTTTTAAACCTGACTCAAAGTCATGTTTTTAAAAAGAGCAGGTCCTTACAGAAGTGTTTGAAGTCATTCACTATATATTCAGATGACAATGGACAATATCCCCCACACAAATGACAGACCATGACCATGCTGGACATAATAACCCTGTTCTTGAAACACCTTATTTGAAGTGAGTGTCTAGCTCGACTTTCTTGGAAAAGGTTGCTAATGCTACCAAAATACAGGCTTCAAGAGGCTTTTGTTTACCTCTTGGAGCTAAACCTATTTACAGCTGTGGAGAACCAGGACTACAGCACTTTACTACTGTCATTAGGAAAGAATTCTGCTTTCTTGTTTGCTGTACCTACCCCTCCTTCCCAGGAAATTATGTCTTATATACATACACTCCTTGCTGTTGTTTTTGCAGCTTTCCTCTTCTCTGCAGATCTTTTTCCCTAAACTGTGATCCTACTTCAGATGTGAGTCATCTTTATCATCATATCCAAGCCCCCCAGCCATCATTTTCATTCTGGATGCAATCATTAAAAAGAAATATAGTCAATCATGTTCAGTAGAAAGTTTATTTTTTTTA
>WAAE01022533.1:0-30649 GCA_013400495.1 Nicator chloris
AAAACAAAACACAAAAATAAATCCAACCAAAAAATTGCCACACCAACCCTAAGTCTGTACTTTAGGATTTAAATCTCACTCTTCAAATTCTTTTGAAGGTCAAGATGGGAAGTCATAGGAGAATACACAAGAGGTACCTCCTGCACATCACTTCTGCAGCTCTGAGGCAGCCACAAAGAAAACTAGGACAGTAAATCTACCAATTGCTGTTAAAATGACGATTTGGGCAAACAAGTACTGGAAAACTGTGAACTGGCCAAGACATTTCTGCAGCCACTGGACAGTCATGGTCTCAAGAGTGCATTTAACAACGCAACCTGCAAGGAGTTAAACCCACAGCTGATGCAGCAGCTGAATGGATTGGAAATTGGTTCTGTGTGGGGCAATTTTACCTCTGAGTCTTTGCTTGTAGTCAGCAGGTTGAAGAGCTGAGCAGAGCTGCTCCAGGTGCTCATTCTCGGCACAGTGCATGACAAAGAAGAGCCTCCAAAGCATGTTGCAGGACAAGGTTCCATAAGGCATCTCGGACATGAACAGCCAGACTCCCAGCCTGTTGGATTTGAAGAGGCAGCTAGGAACAGTTCCACCCTGATAAATCCCATCATTTGGAAAGGAGACATCTCTGGCCCACACCTCTATTATAACTATTATTCCTATTAGAATTAGGAATGTGAGGCTGTGCATCAGCGCCTCAAATTCTGAGCCAACTTCCTTCTGAACTGACCAAGATTTCAGAGCTTCTGTCAGTTGTTACAATTCATGGCCTAATTCTTCCCCACCTTGACGCTACCAATGCACTGAAAAATCCTAGTTATTTGAGTCTTGTTTAAACCTTTAAGTATTTAAAGATACTCCAAATCCCAGTTTCAAGCCCTCAACTCCTCCAAAACTAACCCAGTGAAGGGATTACCCACCTTTTTGCCTTCAGAACATGTAGGACAGCTCTAAAAAACAGCTCATCAAACTCCAGTTGCAATTTTTCCACAGAGTAGGGGTGTTCTATTGATCCATATTGTTTATTGCCACTAACATACTGAGCCCAGTGGTCACTCACATGACACAGTGTCATCCTACACAGCAGAGCAAACAAGCCAAAGAAGGATCATTAAGTATGTCACCACAACAGGAAAACACAGACAAGGGCAATCAGATCAGAGTCTAGCCACAAGAGACATGTCCAACATTTTTCCCTCTGGGTTCCAGAGGTTTCTGTATAAATTGTATCAGTCAAATTTCTGTGTTCTCCTTCCTTGGTTTTGCAAGTAAACAAGGCATAATATTCTGTTGTGCCAAAATAGTTTGTGTGTGACCTTTGGAGCCTTGAGTTTACTGTACAGGATGAAATGGCAGTACGTACAGAAAGCTCATACAGGAACGATTACTCTGAGAAAGTTACTGCCTCCGTTACATAAAGATGAATTTTGTTTCTGATTTGACTGTATTACCCCTTTAGAACACACCCATAGAAGCCATATAGAGTGAATGCTAGAGATTTAAAAATAAAGAGCAGCTTTTCGGCTTTAATTACATTTACTTACTGCAACAATAGGACAATTTGCAGGGAGCAAATTAAAAATCCCAAAACAATTCTGGGTAACAACAGAAGTAAAGCAGTAACATCGGTCTTAGATAGGGGAAATTCAAGGAATTGCTGTTTGTTTGGTTTCAGGGACTACCCAAGACAAGTCTGACAACATCACTAATGGAAGTCAGCCTGGTGTTCCACAGCTCACCTGGCTCCTTTGTACCCACAGCATTTAGATTTTGCAATTCCCCATTTCAGATTCCTAGATTGGCTAACCCTGTACTTATCAAATGTCAGAGCAAAACCTACCTGAGAACTGTTTGGGTGGGGTTTGATTTTTTTTTTGGTTGTTTCATGGTTGGTTCTGGGGATTTTTTAGCAGCTCTGAACATCAAATATATGTATAAAATAGATTCAATCACACCACAGATAAAAAAATTCTCTTACTTGATGAGCTGACCAATTCTCTTCACAAACTGTCGGTACCGTGCTCTGTTAAATGTTTCTAATCCTGCAGACAGAAGTTCCACTAAGGAGTTTGCAAAGGCAAAAATTTTCATCATCTTCTGGGGAGACGTTTTTTCAGGAAAATAAGCACCTAAGATGGAGACACAAAAATAAAAGTCCAAAAAAAAAAAAAAAATGGTGAATTCTGGATTTTTAAGTAACTTAACAAGCACTCAAAGCAACAATTCACCATATTGTCAACTGAAATGTATGCTTTGTTTATGAAATGAACAATAAATACCTGCTAAGTATGAAAGTACAAATAAACTGTGCAGGTAGTAAGACCTCTGGCAAGCAATTACCTTCATGTACTTATCCAAAGATATGGGGGGCGGGGGAAAGAAAGATCACAGTAACATTACAACTAAGAGGGGAGGGGAAAACAGTTCTGAAACTTGGGACAGTTGGGACACTTCTGAAAGTTTTGGGAGTTAACCGACAATCAAATCCAATGTTTTGCATGCATTTTGGTATGAGGTTTTTATTTATCCCATGCACATGGCATTTAGTTCCATCTCTTTAGCCTGCGAGCTGATGCACAGATTCATTATTATTTTTCTCAGAGAGTTTCATAATACACTAGCACTGTTGGCAGTGGCAGTCATAAATATAATTAGCATAAACAACATGAAGAATAACTCTCTAGCAAGTAATTTACCTTCAGATGTAAACCCGAGGAACTGCTGAAAGAGTTCATGAAACGGGAACTGTGACAACAGAGCAATCAAGTCATCTTCCAAGAGCAGAATCCAGCTTGTTTCAGGATCCTCATCCTACAGACAAAAACAGGTGCTGTCAGTAGCTTTAAGGGCTTCATTATTGTACAAATTACAGTTTAGTTAGGAGTAACTGAAATACTTCTCTCTGCTAATACTCACTACTGGAAGCTCCACTCTCTACAGTTATACCACAGAGATAAAAGGAGACTAAAATAGAAGTGAATTGAAATCATGCTTTTTAACTTAAAAAGTCAGATTTTCTTCATCCATTTCACAAAGATCAATGAGCTTGAACAAAAGCATAAAGGACAAAACAAAGAGAAACAAAAAAAGTCATTTGCGGTACCTCTTCTCCTCCTTCATCTACCAGAGTCCAGTTCCCAGATTCCTTCCCAGATGAAGAAGAAGTTTTCCTTTCACTTGGTTTCATATGGCACATGAAGTCCACACGATTTCTGGTTTAGAGTGAAAAATCAAGTGTAAAAAATTAGAAAATAAAAGATTCTGAAATGAGTAATCTGTCAGTTAAGGGAAGCTTTTAAAAAACCCAGATGCAGAAGGAAGAAATAAGCAAATAAAGCAGAAAGATGCCTGGCAGGAAAGGCATTGGGGGTGCTGGTGCCAGCAGCTGGACATGAGCCCAGGGGGCCCAGGTGGGCAAGAGGCCGATGGCCCCTGGGCTGTCCCAGCCGTGGTGTGACACAGCCCCAGGGCAGGGCCCGTCCCCTGGGCTGGCACTGCTGGGGCACCTCCAGTGCTGGGGACAGCTCTGGGCCCTCAGGACAGGAGAGACACCGAGGGGCTGCAGCGTGTGCAGGGCAGGGAACGGAGCTGGGGAAGGGGCTGGAGCCCCAGGAGAGGCTGAGGGAGCTGGGAAAGGGGCTGAGCCTGGAGAAAAGGAGGCTCAGGGGGGACCTTGTGGCTCTGCACAACTCCCTGCCAGGAGGGGACAGCCGGGGGGGTCAGGCTCTGCTCTCAAGTTACAAGTGGTAGGACCAAAAACATCCTCAAGCTGCACTAGAGGAGGTTTGGGTTAGATATTAGGGATTTTTTTTTTTCATGGAAACTTGGTCAGACACTGCAACAGATTGCTCAGGGCAGTGGTGGAGTCATCTCTGGAAGCGTTCAGAAGGCCTGTGGATGTGGCACCAGAGGACATGGTTCAGCAGGACACAAACTGGTTCTGGATTAAGGGTTGGACTCAACAATCTTACAGGTGTTTCCCAACCTAAACAATCCTGTGATTGTAAATGACTCTAGGATAACCTGGTTCCTGACATGCAGGAGCTGTAACAGACAAGCCTGCGCTCTTTCACCAGTAAGAGCAGACCCTGTGGAGACTCTGAGTTCTGGTATCAACATTTAGAGCAGGACCCCAGACACATTAAGTTGGCCCTTTTTCCAAACACAAGTATCAAAAGGCACGGGCAACACACATTCCCTCAGGATACACTGGCTTCCCCAGGCAGTTCTAGAAAGGAAATGTAAAAATAAAACCCTTTAAAATGACAGCTTTCCATAAACAAGACTCCTACTTAACTCAGACCCAAACTATCAAGATCACAGTGACAACTCTAAATACCAGCAGTTTGATTCTTTGACCTCAAAATTTGACCAGAGGGAGAGGCAAGTTATGTATTTTATCTGGAGAACATAACTGCTTTCACTTGTGGCTTATTTCATTAACTAGCTTCTCCAAGCACCACATTCCTACTGGATTTTAAAAATAAATCTTAAAAAAAAGGATGAAAAATATAACAAGAAGTCCAGTCAGTGTGTACACCAGCTTAACACTTTCACTTGGGGGATTCTGTTGCAGAGACAGTATGAAAAACAGGCCATGCTGCAAAGCAAGAGATATTTCAGAAGCCACAGTAACAAAACCTGTGGGTCTGTCAGTCTTCACAAGCTATTTCACAGCTGAAAGAAAGATGCATCACGCTGTGTACAGCACAAGGAGGTACTGCCGAGGCGGAATTTTAAGATGAATGAGTAAAAAGAGCTTGAATTAAACTGTGAATCTATATGTGCCCACTTTTATGACTTTGCCTGCAATGAACTTTCAGAGTTTTACAAGTAGATTGTGTGCTGTGTTTTCTACTATTAAATAAACAGAACATATTTATAAAACTATGTTCATACTTACTTGACAGGAGACATAAGCAAGGCAAGAGACTGCATGAAATGAAAGACACCTGATGGGTTACCCAAGACTTTGATCTGAAATTAAATGCAAAAATCTAAGTAAATCTAAATAAGCAAAGGGCAAATCATTCTTAGCAGAAAAATTCACATTTCTCACTAGCTTTCTGTTAAGACTTAAAAGAATCCATAACAGACAGCACCCACACCCTGGACAAAGTATTGCCATGGCAAAATATTGTGACTTGTTCAAAAGAATTACTTAGAAGAATTAAAGTGGGGGGGAGGTGGAAACCCAGATCAAAAGCTCCATAAAAAAAAGACAACTTCTTTCTTTTTGCCACACATAGTTCTGGGTACCAGGAGTAATTCAGACACTGAGCACAGGGGAAAATGAAATCCCACCACATTAGGTTAATTAGACTCAAAGATCTTAATTAGCTTTCCCAAGCTAATTTATTCTATTCTATACTTCTATTGCATTGTTTGCCTTCCTTGTTAGTGTAATTGAAGCCTTCTTCCTGTGGCTCGATTTCCAACGTTTTCTCCTCTTAGAAGATCAAATATGTTCTTCGAAAGAACACCCTAGTGCCTTTGGATATCTGCATTCCCTATGACCTAGACGAAGTGAACCCTTTCCTTTGTCCCTAAACTTTCCAGGGAAACCAGTCCCACTTCAAAGTATAGGACATAAAAACATCTGTTCCTCCTGATCCCTTACACATCACAGAGCTGACTTCAATCTCATTTTTTATATACAGCCGCTGCTTCAAGTCTAAATATGCTTTCTAGTTTTTGGAGAACACTCCCAAAACCTGGTGTATAAGGCCTTGACTCCCTTTCATGGAATCTCTCCAGTCAAGAGTGAAGTGTGTTCCCCTGTTAACTGCACATGGCTGGCCTAACATGGATAAATGTATTCCCTGACAAACCCCTCACTGCCACCATGATTCCACACACCTGGAAAGGCAGTGTGGGTCATGAGGGATTATGCAGGCACAAGACACCCTCCTCTCCTACCCACGCCACTCCCACCCCAACCTGCTGACAGTGAAGAATTAAACATTCACACCTGAATGAATGGACAAGCCCACTCGCCGATGCCAGCTGGACACCGAAGGATGTGGTTGAAGAGGAAGAGATGGTCACCTGGACAGCCAATTCTCTGCAGCACAGACACCTAGACCGAAGTATATTGAAATCAACTGAATAATTTTGAAGTTCATTTCCTTACAGTCTTGATAACTAGAGTAACACTGTTCATTTCTTTTTTCACACTTCCTAACAAACCTGAATTTTCAGAGCATGTTACAGGAAAACAATATTTAAAATCTGTTTGCTTGCCTTATGAGCCACAAACCATTTTCTTTGGCATAAAGTAATTATTTTTTCTACAACTGCATTAAAATCTAATTTATTTAGAATTTGCCAAGAACAAAAGTTTCTCCAACATGACAAGTCTGAACAGTTCTAATTTCAAAACAAGTAAAAGCACAATGAGTATTATTAAGTCCACTGTGAGCAGTGTTGGCTGCTCAGGTGCCAGTCCTCACTAATGCTGCTTGACTTTATCAGACAAGGGAATCAATTCTAAAGATCTGCAAAGAGATTCTGTTCAAGCTGGACAAACCCCCCCAAAAACAACATTGCCCATGGGAAAGGGAGCAAAAAAGTAACACTTCCAGAAATTATTCCCAAATTCATCCTGTGTGTTCAATCAGATATATCCATGTCTACTCCCTCACCAGTCTCTGCAGCCACATGAGAAGGTCACTGTGAAACTGAGGATCTTCAATAAGCCTGCGAGTGAAGCTGAAAAGGACACTGATACATTCCTTCAAGTGGCTCAAGTCTGAAGAGAGATTTTCTGACTGCTTTGAAACTGTAAATTAAAAACAGAATTAATGAAGCTTTGACAAGAAGTAGCAGCATGAACAATGGGTTTGGGGCTGCATATAAAACTGCTCTCTGTATCTGCAGACACTAAGATATTTCAACACAGCTGCCTGCTAAATCTGTCAGAAGAGAATACTTAGACTACTTTGTTTAATCTTATAATTAAGCCCTGGACACTAATTATAAGAAGAATATACTATGGTTACTCTCACAAAAGGCCTTCCCTCAACATCAGCTTTGTAAGAACCACCCTTTACTACACATACGAACTATCTGGGAGGTGGAGTGCTAAGGGAGGAGCAATAAGAAAGGAAAATATCTGAGGCAGGAAGAGGAAAAATACTCTAGCCAAAAGATTTTATTGGCACGAATGCAAACAAAGCACTTAGGATGAAAACCAAAAAGATAATTAGAAATATTAAGAGCTTAAGATTTCAAATGGCCTTCCAAGAGGAAGTAAAGCAGGAAAAATATCCAGCTCATTTTGCAATTGGGAAAAAGAACTGTATTAGATATTGCCTTGGACAATAAAAGATTGGGAATTTGGGTGTCCCATCCACACAGTGTTTCTGTACAGTAATCAGTGTCAGTCTGCAGCTCAGACAGCAGAAGCCACTCCTGCATTCAGCTTTTACTGCCCAGGTGATAAAGTCAAGGGAACTGGACATTTTCCTGTGAGAGGTAAGTTTCACTGATCCCTAAATAAGATAAACAGTTTTTTGTAACAGAGGAGAAACACTCCAGTAACACAAATTCCACCACAAGACTCCAAAACCGAAGCTGCACAAGGTGCTGGGCACCCTGACCAGGACTGGGAGCAGTCCAGACCAGCAAACACACCTTGTTCTTGCTGCTGCAGGGCCACAGATCTCAGCAGGGATGAGCTGCTGAGCAACCTGTAAACATAGGACTCCACTTGCAAGCGGGACAGCACCGAAGTGTAGGAGTGCAGTGCCAGGGTCTGGTGCACGTGCTCTGCTTTGGCCTCAAACAGCTTCTTCAGCTCCCCCAGCACGTTCTCGTTCAGCTCCACTGTCTGGTAGCGGTGGTGACCCGTCACCTTGCACTGATCTGCACACACACCCTGAAAAGAGAGCAAATATTTTATGTCAGCAGTTCTGACATTTTGTTGGGTCACTCTAACAGAAATCAATCATGATATAACCCTCTCCTAAACAGATTGCAAGGCTTTCATGAAAGGGGATAGTTCATAAATGGGAAAGACAAACATTTGGCAATATTCTATGTGCTTTTTAGAGCTACTGATTACTGAAGATTCATATCCTTGACTCCTGAAGAAAAAATATTTTATAAACCCTCAGTAACTCAGGTTTAGAAACAGCCAGAAGTTACTTGCCTGCAGCACTGAGAGATGTGAACAAAACCAGGTGTCTCACTCCCAGTGAGTGCAGCTGCTTCTTAGTTTACAGATTTCCATATATTTTTAGGATCTATTTTAAAGCTAAAACATTCACTGGAGCAAGATAAGTATTTCCCAAATTCCCAGGACTGATAATTTGCAGCAATTCCCCATTGCACATTTAAAATGTCCAGAAATTACCTGCACTCTCACCTTTCTCCAAACTGAAATTAAAAGCTCAGACCAGTTTTCATCATCTCTACTTCTTCAGCACAAGAAAACCACAATAAATAACATCCTTGCTATTCTTAAGAATAAAGAATGTTCCGGTTAATCTTTTATGCAATCAGGAAACATTCCCAAGAACCAGTAGTTTGAAAGCTTATCTTGAAAGCATCCCTGTTTTTCCTAAATTAGTAGAACAAGAATTTTAAATTGGTATAAAGACACAAATTTTTCTGCACACACAATAAACATACAGTGAACTGGGATGAAATAAAGCAAGTAGCAATCTTAGACAACTCTATGATGACCTTAGAGGATGCAAGAGTGAAGCCAAAATTGCTTTTTGTACAGAAAATGATCACTGTAAACCTCAGAACCCAGTGAGGCTCAGTGTTATTCCCCAAGAAAAAGGAAAGAATTCAGATGCATTCAATTCCTCAATTCTGATGAACTGCACTCACAGAAACAGTAAAATCTACCCTATGCATAAGGTGTTCAGCATCTTTGGACAATTTTGATGATGTGTGGGCTATAAACAGCATCAGAACAATTTCATTCACTCCCACTGTAACACTGAGCTCCACAGGCAAGTGTCACAGAAGGAGTCTGGGGGAAAACTTTTCTGATGTGTGCCCCAAAGAGGTCTATAAACCCCTCTAGTTTGCAGACAAAAATGTTACAGAGTACCACGCCCACTCTGGAAGTAAACACAGCTAAACTTATGGAACAAGTTACTGCAAGTGGATGGCCCTAACACCCCCTCTGAGCTATGGGGCTGCTTCTGAGCACCACTCCAGCTCCCCTGCAGCTGCCACCCTGACAGCAGGAATGACATCAATGGAAACTGTCCCTACAGTTGGCAGCAGGCCAGATGGGACATCACTGCTACAGTCACTCCACCACATGTAGCCCAGGTCTGCTTGGAGTGCTGTGGTACAAACTTCACCTGACATCACGGACAGAACTGGGTGTACACAGCTCCTCCTTTCTGACCCCAGAAGAAATCACCAACATGTACCCCACTGCCCTGCACACGGCAGAAGTTAAAAATCAAATAACAAACTGCTGAAGTCTCAAGAGGATGATATTGTGAAGTACTGGGGGTCAGTGGAGAGACAGAAAGCAAAGGCCATAATCTCTGGACACGGAACTGTGAGAGCTGGAGGAAGTCCAGAGGAAGCAAAGAAGTTGGTAAGAAGACTGGAGCATTCCCTATGAAGATTGAGAAAGGGGAATTCAGAAAGAAGAAAGTCAGAATTCAGTCAGAAAGAAGACTTCTCCCAGGCTGAGAAAGTTGGGGCTGTTCAGCCTGGTGAAGAGGAGTGTAGAGACTTCACAGCACCTTCCAGTATCTGGAAGGGGCCTACAGGGAAGCTGGACAGGGATTCTTCATCAGGAACTGCAGTGACAGGACAAGGACTAAAGGGATTAAACTGAAAGAAGGGGAAATTTAGGTTAGATATTAGGAAAAATAAAGCTTTACTGTGAGTGTGGTGAGACACCGGCACAGGTTGCCCAGGAAGGTTGCCCCAATCCTGGCAGTGCTCAAAGCCAGGTTGGAAAAAGCCTTGAACAACCTGATCTAGTGGGAGGTGTCCCTGTCCATGGAAGGCAGGGTTGGTATTAGATGATTTTCAAGGTCCCCTCCAACCCTTAATGTTTTGTTTTACAACAAAACAGCTTAACTACGATAAACCTGGCAGCAATTAAAGTTAATTTCCAAATAGTTTAGGTTCAAAAGTAGTTTCAGCAACAGCACCTGCACAGTTTTCTGTTGTTCCTTGAAAGTCCATAACCTCCCCTTCAGATTTTGGCAGTCTGTTGTCATGGCCTGCAGCTCTGCCTCAGCCAACAGCAGCTGCTTCCTGCAGCGCATGTAGTTCAGGAGCAGCTCATAGAATTCATGCCTGTCCTGGTGAGCCACACTCTCGAATTCCTCGGCATAGGAATCAACGTTCTCCAGCCACGAGCAAGGCTCAAAGATTTTCAGCTGCTCCCTGGTGAATGGCACCAGCTCTGGCTCGGAGGGGAGCTCTGGGTACAGCCTCTCATGGTGCAGCAGGGGCTTTACTGCCATGATGGTGGGTTTCTCGTAGGACAGCTCCAAGGACAGGTCTGGATAAACCGGCCGTGGAACACGTGACTTGGATTTCTCAGAGTGCTGTGAGGTGCTGAGAGAAAGCTTCTCTGAAGAGCAGGCCAGAGGATCTCTAAAGTCTTGTCGGTTTTCAGCTCTTCTGCCCTGAACAAAGCCCATCACTGACAGAGCGGGAGCAGCACTGGACTGGAAGGTACTACTCAATAAATCAGAATTTCTAGATCCACTAGCAACTGCCTCCACAGGGCTCTGAGGTTTGTCCAATTTGTTCTTCTCGCTCTTCTCATCCCTCACACATTCCTCCTGGGGAGGATCAGCTTTGGCCTCTTCTGCATCTTTGGGAGGCTCCACAGTCACCTCTAGAGCCCCTTCATTTGCTGACGATGAATGACTTTGGGGCAAGTCAGACACATCATTTATAGTTTTGCTATTGTCTACTTCATCTCTGAGCTGAATTTCTGTAAATTCTCCAGGATGCTCCACTTGCACTCTCCTGGCTTGAGAAGACCCTTCTGCCACAGGAGGCAGGAAAACATCATCAGGCTCTTGTACCTGGGGCTCTTCACTACTTCTTTTCTTTTTTTCCTAAGAAAACAAAAAATTAACAGTGTCACTGCCAAGTGAATCTCTCCATCTTGCATCCCAAATCCCACCAACACCAAAACTAGTATTTGTCAGCATTATGACTCCAAAAGCCCTTTTAAACATATGAATTTTGGTAATATTAAAAACAAATATATCAAACAAATCTTTGTTCTTTAGCTGCCCTATGAAGACTGTCTACCAGTGTGTGTTTTCTTAGCTCTTGCACAAGGCTTCTACATTTCTAAGTAAAAATCTATAAATATCACAGGACAGACTGTTTCATTAACACAGAAAATAATCAACATAACAGCTGACACTCAAGAAGAGTTACTCAATTTCATCGTATTGACAAAAAAAAAAAGTTACTCTGTGATCCAGATCCATCTTAAATTTTATAGAATATTTTAGTGACTGGGAAAATATTTTCAAAACAGTAATTTCAAAACAAAGCAAGTCTGGAATATAACCCTTAGCTACACTCTAAAACCATGGCAACATCAGAACAGTTACTGAAATACCTATTTTCAGCAGGCAATACACACTGGAGATGTAGAAAAATTTAACAGTGCCATTAAAACTGTAAATCAATTTAAAAATCAAATTTTATTATTTTATTATTATTAAATCAGTTCGAGGGTAAATAATTCCCATTAACCTAATCTGAGGTGTAGATTAGCTTCCTTCCAAAAAGCACAGCATAGGAAATGAACTAAGATTTTGATGACCTGTAAATCATTTGCCAACTTGTAAAACAAAAAAATGGCAAAGTGATTAGCCAATCTGTAAACTGTCTAGATCTAGCACTTTATTAGGAGCAAAACTGAGGAGTTAGGTCACAGTGCTCCAGTTTTGGATGACCCAGATAACATAACAATGAACACAGGTTAAATGAGTACAAGCTTTTAATAAGGGGAAACAATAATAGGGAAAATATGACAGTTTTGGAAACTTGCTCACCTATATTTTTACTAAACATCTGCATATTTTTGCCTTAAGAGAAAGCATAAATGAAAACAGCTCAAATCAAGGCACTAGCTCACCTTGATCTCAAGGCTAATTTTACACTGAATATATGGTCGCAGGTCCTTTACAAAAAAAGTAATTACTCTGACTTTGCTTTCATACTGTTTTCTGGTGAATAAAACCTGCAAACACTTCTGATCAAAAAACAGCTCTGACTCACTAGTTGAAGCTGCAGGTGAGAGGCTAAAAATACATCAGTGCAATTCTTTAAGCCAGGTCTTGTCATAATAAGCATCTCCTGACAATTACCTCAAAGTCAATAATTTCCACAAGATACTGTATGACTAAATCAAATTTATACAGTGTATTGATCCACATACTTCACAAACACATGCTGGTCCTCTCCCCTCTACAATCTCAATGTTTACTCTTGCAGTCCTCATACAGAACAAACTTCCTTTATCTCTCAGTATCAGGCTGCATCCCTCCCTGACACACCTGTTTTTAAAATTTATGATGTGCCTTTCAGTTCTCACTTTTCTACGCAAAAAAAAAAGGCATGATCACTAAAATATATTTAATCTGAGAAAGAAGGAGAGAAAACAAGTTCTGAACTAACTTGTGCCTAAAGAAGGAAAATTGTGCTTAAGCCATTTATCATAGAATCACAGAATGGTTTGGGTTGGAAGGGACCTTAAGGACTGTCTCACTCCACCCCCTGCCACAGGCAGGGACACCTTCCACTTTCCCAGGTGGCTCCAAGCCCCATCCAACCTGGCCTGGAACACTCCCTGGAATGAGAAAATGGTACCTGCTCATTAGCCTTGCCCCATGCCTGACCACTCTCTTCTCCTTGCACATAATCAATGACCCTCAAATTCTAAGGACGCTTGAACGTTTTCAGGAAATATCTCTGGAAGAACCCTGATGTATTTTTGAGACTACCTAAAAACAGAGGCCAGACTAAATTAAGAGAATAAAAAGCAGCTATATTTATTGAAGGGCCTTCAGGTACATTTGGGGCAGACAGAAAATAGACAATGGGTCACAGGTTTTCACACTTTTATAAGTTTGGACCCTTTGTGTATTGGAGGTTAATTTTCCAATTACAACTTCAGGTAATGAAGTCATTTACCCCAAGTTTGCTACCCCCAACTCACTTTTGTTTGAATCTCTCAGGGCCTGAGGCAGTGAGGTGTCCTTGATTCCCAGGCCTGGAGAGGAGTTGTTTTGTCTGACCAAAATGGGAAAGCAGCAGCTCACACTGTGTATGGAGTTTAGAGTTACACACTAAAGAACTGCAGGATTACAAATATATGAAAAATATAAAAGCTAAAATCCTAAGGCATCAACCCGAGTGTCATACAGAGAAACAAGCAGACACAGGGGCTCCTCTTCATCATTTCCAGGTGCTCTGGTTTTGCCACCTCGCTGTGTTTGAATCAGTCTGGTGCTGCATGGGTTTAACTTTGGGGCTACTACTGTCAGAAGTCCTGGGCTCCATTCCACCACTTGGCAGCTCTGCAGCTGAGCCAGCCTTTCTCTCAGCTCACAAGAATTCCAGCTTTTCAAAGGATTACAGCTTTTTCTGTGGCATGGGAAAAGTCCTTAATGTTACTGACCCGCAAACTGCATCCTCAGGCACACTCGACTATCAACAGAGATGAGCACAGTAATAGCAACAGAAATACGAGAAATGGGTCATGTGTAGCACTGGAGAATTCAGGGTTCTCACATGTGACACCTCCAGTGAATTGTTTCACCGTGAATTTCACCTGGAAGGGATGGCTGAAGACTAGAGTCACCAAACACATGTCCTTAATGAATAGCAGTGTCATCCATGACTCACCACCTTCCTGCAGGGAACCAATTCTCTTAGGAAGCAGTTTGAAGGTTTGACTGCCTTGCACACGCCAGGGGGCTGAATCAAAACCAAAACAATGACACAGTAACACTTCTGGGATTGTTCTTCCCTTCAATCTTTACTTGCCTTCCACTCAGGAAGCACACCCACACTTGACACGTAGATTTAACCCTGGTTTTACAGAACACTAGTCAATTAATTCAGTGTTTTCAAAGAGCTTTGACAGTCATGACTTCAGTGGCCTTGCTCTATACGGTTGTCCATAGAGACAACAAGAAAGAGGTTAAGAAACCAAGGAAAACATTTCCACTTTGTGAGGTAGCTCAGATCATTCCCACAAACATTCTGTATAAAGAAAATAAAGCGTTCAGAAAGCTGTCAGTACCAATATTAGGAACAAGGAACACACTCAAAACATGATAAAAACTTATGAAGAGTGAAACTTAAAAACTGCAGCACCAACTTATGAAGAAGCAGTACTATTATGTATTACACACAGCATCGTGTTCTCAGTATTTCAAAGCCAAACACAGACAAGATGGAGTAGGACAGAATCCCTGAATTACTTGGGTTAGAAGGACACTTAAAGACCATCTCATTCCCCCCTCCTGCCATGGGCAGGGACACCTTCCACTCTCCCAGGTTGCTCCAAGCCCTGTCCAGCCTGGCCTCGGACACTTCCAGGGATCCAGGGGCAGCCACAGCTGCTCTGGGCACCCTGTGCCAGGGCCTGCCCACCCTCCCAGCAGCAATTCCTTCCCAAGATCCCAGCTGGCCCTGCCCTCTGGCACTGGCAAGCCATTCCCTGGGTGCTGGCCCTGCAGGCCTTGTCCCCAGCCCCTCTGCAGCTCTCCTGGAGCCCCTTCAGGCCCTGGCAGGGGCTCGCAGGTGTCCCTGGAGCTTCTCTTGTGCAGCTGAACAGCCCCAGCTCTGTCTGCAGGACCGTCTCCCCACACCACACTAAAACACTGGAAATTCAAGTAAGTTCCAGTGCTGCACATTCCACCAGCTCTCCCACAGGTCACAGGACCCCTGAGGATGCAGCAGGACAACATAAACAAAAACCCAGTTTACATCCTGCTACAGCACAAGGCCTGTCACAACCCTCACCCCCCTGGCAAACACGACAAATCCATGGATACGGAGTGCAGAACCGCAGGAACCAACAAGAATCTTTTCACGAAACAAAAAAAAAAAAAAAAAGACCCACAAGAACATCACCCACACACGCTCCCCCATTCCCCACCCTACACCACTAGAGGCCTCACAAACACGGACGTAAACATGGCCTGGAGCGGCCACCTTCACACGCGGGATCTTCCCTCGCCCCCACTGCCCGACGGGGACGCCCCTCGCCCCCCTCGCTGCCGCGTTACCTTGGGGCGGGTGCGGGCGCGGCGCGGGGGTCGCACGGCCTCGGCCATGGCCCCGCTGCCCGCGCTGAGGCGGCACCAGCCGGGCAGGGACAGACGGCGGGACACGCCCCCACGGTATCGGCCAATCACAGGGAGATATGAGCTGCAGGACACGCCCCCGAGGTACCGGCCAATCATAGGGAGAGCTGGGCGGTGCGACACGCCCCTCGCGGTACCGGCCAATCAGAGAAAGAGATGGGCGGCGGGACACGCCCCGGCAGCACCGGCCAGTCACAGGGCGCGGCTGGGGTGGGGGCGGGGCTGAGGCCGTGTGGGCGGGGCAGGGTGAGGGGCTGAGGGAGCGGCGGGCAGAGGGAGTGGAGAGTGTTCGTGGGGACAGACAGACATTGCGTAGGGAGAGACA
Organism: Nicator chloris; assembly: GCA_013400495.1. Lineage (NCBI taxonomy): Eukaryota > Metazoa > Chordata > Aves > Passeriformes > Pycnonotidae > Nicator > Nicator chloris. The sequence continues at coordinate 15,664 of WAAE01022533.1, forward strand.
GACACGGCATAGGGACACGGACACTCCGTAGGGACACACGGACACTGCACAGGGACACACAGACACCCCGTAGGGACACATAGACACTCCACAGGGACAGACAGACATTCCATAGGGACAGACAGACACTGCATAGGGACACACAGATACTGCATAGGGACAGATACACAGAAACTCCGTGGGGACACACAGACAGTCCATACAGACACATGGACGCTCAGTAGGGACACACAGACCATCCTTGGCAACACAGTGTCCGTGGGGACACTTAGGTTGTCCAGAGGGAGCCACAAACACTCCCTAGGGACACACAGACACTCCATAGGGACACACAGAGCATCCGTGGGGACACAGACATTCCATAGGGACACACAGACACTCCTTAGGGACATGCAGGCCATCCATGGGGACACACAAAGTGTCCATGAGCACACAGACCACCCGTGGGGATCCCACAGACCATCCCCAGGTGAGCGGGGTCTGCTGTAGGGATGCAGAAACCAGCCAGAGGGACCTACAGATTGCCCATAGGGACTGACAGACACTCCATGGATGACCATGGTCCCCTATAGGGACCCAGAGATCATCCACAGGGACATACAGACCATCCATAGGGACCGACATATTGTCCATAGGGACAAACAGACCCTCCAAGGGGACACACAGACTGTCCAGAGGGACTCACAGAAAGTCTACAGTGAACCAGAGACTGCTGTAGGGACTCAAGGACTGTCCATTGGGCCAGCCCAAACTTCTGCACAGGGGATGTGGGATGCGAAGCCAAGCCCTCACAAGCGAGGATGGGGAGTGTGAGGTCACTTCTGTCTGCCCCGGGGCCTGAGACACCTCCAGCACAGCAGGAATGCTGGCTCAGCCCCAGAGCAGCAACTGCTGTTCCTCAGAGCCCTGTCCTGGCACCCAGCCATCCCCAGGGAGCCGCAGCCAGAGCAGGACCCAAGTCCCACTGGGAGCAGGAGTGACTTCTCCCAATGCCCAGGAGGATGAGCCCCCCCAGAGCTCAGTGGCACTTTGCAGAACACATCACAGTCCAGTTAATGGCCTTGAACAGGCACCGTTCTCTCCGTGGGACCTTGTACTTAGGGCTTGAGAAATCTTTGTGTTACTAATGCAACCTGGAATTTGTTGTTATCTATGAGAAAGGTAAACTGTATCTGGGTGTAAGGGGAAACCTGCCCCAGCACCCCGATTTTGGGATTACTTGTGTAACCTTTCAGTAAATGTGCAAGCCAAGTTTTAGCCTCACTGGGGACCTCTACATCCAGAAAGGCCAAGCAGCAACTATTGTGCTCAGTCAGTGGAAAAATCCCAGAAGAGAAACCATGCAAGTTTTAGAAGAGCAGACACTCTGCCAGGGCAAACAGCCCTGCACGGTCTGCAGCTCGTGGCTAATCATAAGCACTTCTCATGCCATTCTCTTTTGGGGTGTTTTCTTCCCCTACTGTGTTGGTGTTGAGCAAGGACTGAAATAAAGGCTGAGCAAGGATGTGATCCTGTAGGTTTCCATCCAGGAGAGACTAGGATGCTTTGCATGGATCCCAAACCCATCCCTGACAGAAAATGAACATGACAACTTTAAAAAAGAACATAACCAGAACACAAGACTCAAAACTTATTTTTTAGAATACATGTTTATAGAACGAAGACTACAGCAGGCTCCTTCAGAAGAGTATTTTTATCCTTGGTCTTTCAGAAATAAATAGGATAGCTGATTCCTTTGCATGTGCACTCTGCACAGCTCACTGTGAGGCAGCAGGGCAGATGTTAGAGCTCAGAGTCATCTTCCCCACACAAATAAATCCAGTAAAAACCCCAAGGGCTGGTGGGCTGAGGCACATGCTGAAGCCATGCAGATTCAGCTTGAAAAACATCATAAAAACAGCAAATCCTGTTGCTGCAGGTTAGAGACCTGGCACCAAGTTTAGACAGGTAAATTGTGTGTTTATCCCCATGTCCTGTGTCCCTGTACCCAGTGTCATAAGGCAACGAGGAGCAGTGAAGCAGCACTGCATACAGGGACATCAGAGAGACGAGCAGCCCTGAGGCACGTAAGCTTCTGAATCAAACCTATAATCATATCTATAGATGTGGTAACAACAAGGGCAGGAACTGTCAGGAGACGTGGTCAAAAAACAAGTTTCATGGCTCCAGCAGCTTGTTTCCAGTGGTGCATAGTCAGAACAAGTCCAAAGTTTAGAGAATCACAAAAGTTAATTAAATCATAGAATCAGAGAATCCCAGGATGGTTTGGGTTGTGAGGGACCTTAAAGACCACCTAGTTCTGATGCCTTAGGATTTTATATTTTTCATATATTTGTAATCCTGCAATTCTTTAGTGTGTAAATCTAAACTCCATACACAGTGTGAGCTGCTGCTTTCCCATTTTGGTCAGACAAAACAACTCCTCTCCAGGCCTGGGAATCAGTGACTGAATCAATCACTGTCTCAGGCCCTGGGAGATGTAAACAAAAGTGAGTTGGGGGTAGCAAACTTGGGGTAAATGACTTCATTACCTGAAGCTGTAACTGGAAGATTAACCTCCAATATGCAAATGGACCAAACTTACAAAAATATGAAAACCCATGACCCATCGTCCATTTTGGGTGTAGCCCCTGGGGGGGCTTCGTCTGCCCCAAATGTACCTGAAGGCTCTTCAATAAACATAACTGCTTTTTATTCCCTTAATTTTGTCTGGCCTATGTTTTTAGGTAGTCCTAAAAGGCACCAGTTCCAACTCCCTGCCATGGGCAGGGACACCTTCTGCTAGACCAGGTTGTTCCAAGCCCCATCCAGCCTGGTCTCCAGAGCTCACCAGGGACAACCTGATAAATCTAAAAGCTCACAAGACCCTCATCAGAGAGGTAGTTGGAAGAGTTGAATGAATTCACTATTCACATCCTTCCTGGGACCTCCCAGCAGGCTGGATGTGACACAGCCCCTCCCTGGGTAGATGCAAATCAGCCTCCAGTGTCAGCACTTAAGCCTGGAGCACAGCTACAGCTAAGCCAGATACGGTGCAACTGCTGGTGCCCCTCTAAGCAAGATTTCTGAGATATATGAGTAAAATTTCACCTCAATGACAAGTTTAATCCCCATTAATGAAAGACTTTAGGAACAGGCAAAAGCCCTTAGGAACAGGCAAAACCTGAGCTCTGAGAGGGATGCACACACCCTGAACACAAGCCAGCATGCTCAAAGCATCATGCAGCACTCCTCTCAGCACACACAACTTCTTAGTTATCTAGAGAGTGGGAGGCTCCAGACTTTCTAGATGGCTACACTTTGGAAGAACTTCAAATCAAAAACTTCTTTCGACACAGATCACCCCTGTGTTTGGTCCTTTTCTTCCTCTGGGTGTGAAGATCCATCCAAGGAGTTTGCTGATCAAAGGCATAGGTTTTTAGTAAGCGCTTTCTGAATGTACAAATAATTACCAGAGTCCTGAAATATTCTCTTGAAAAGCAGAAGCACTTCAGGTCTGTGTATCTGGAAATAACTGAAAACACCATTTCCACCACGCTGGTCAGACCAACAGTGTCTCCTGCCTTCTGGAAAACCTAGAGAATAGGATCAACAGTGTCTAAACCACAGCTACAGCTCAGACAAGCAATGGGAGGGCTGACAGGAGCGTCACTTCCAGTCAGACACCTCAAAATGTCATTCCTTAACCAATGGCCTTTCTTTCTCCACCGCCCCTCCCCAGTGTAGCACCATTTATTAAATCCTTTCTTATAGAATCCCAAAATGGTTTGGGTTGGAATGGACAGTCAGGATCATCTAATTCCAATACCCCCTGCCATGGACAAGGACACCTTCCACTATCCCAGTATCCAAGCCCCATCCAACCTGGCCTGGAACACTTCCAGGGATGGGGCAGTTGCAGCTTGTCTGGGCACCCTGTGCCAGGGCCTAACCACCATCACAGGGAAGAATTGCTCCCTTCTAGGTGATCTAAATCTACCCTCTTTTAGTATAAATCATTTCCCTTTGTCATGTTATTATCCGTCCCCGTTAAAAATTTCCCCCCTTCTTTCTCTTAAGCCTTATTTGTTCATCCAAAGTGAATACTTACTGTGACTGCTAGAAATGTACCAAGCTGTAGCCATCAACTGTGGCATAATCAGGCTCCCCTGAAACACAGAGCACAAAAATCCCCGCAGGTTTCCCATGAGAAGTGCTCATTATGTGACTTTAAACAGAGCAGGAGCACCACCCACTGGCCATCCATGTTAAAGGGATGGGATGCAAGAGTGGATGAGGCTCAAGCCAGGCTGCGAGAGCTGGGAGTGTGTTCACTTGGAGAAGAAAAGGCTCCAAGGAGACCTGAGAGTTCCTTCCAGTGCCTAAGGGGGGTCCAAGGGAGCTGGAAAGGGCAAGGGCTGAAGCGATAGTTCCCCTGTGTGGGCAGAAAGCCTATGAAGCAGTAACTCACCTGGTGCACTGGTCGGGGTGGGCAGAGGTCCCCTCCTGCACAGAAGGAAACACAGAGCTGAGGATCTGCATAAGGGACTCCCTTTCTCCTGGTTCTGCTCCCCCAGCTGCCCCCCCAGAGCTGGTGGGAGGACAAGAGGTTTGGCCAGCCTGGGCTTTATGGAGACCTGACAAGGCAAGTCATGGTGGGCTCACCACCCACAGCCCACTGGGCAAACACGGGAATTGAACCTGACACAGTGAGGGAGAGGAAAAAATAACCAGAAAGCACTGACTTGGGGAAAAAATTCACAAGTGAGGCTCGGGGCATGTCTTTGTACATGCCTTTGCCCTGAGTGAGACATCAGGAAGCTGTAATCGGACATGACTCCCCTCTCAGTGTGGCAGCCAGAATGGCAGTTCATCCTTAGCACAAGTCTTGGACCCAGTCATCGTCTTGCCCCTAAAATAAACCCTTCACCATGTCCCAGCTTCTGTCCCACAAGAGTGAATCCAGCTCTGCAGTTCCTCCCTCCACCCACAAATGCTTTTAATTCTCCTCAGACAGACAGATCATACCAAGAGCCATGCAAGCAAATATTTTCCTCTAATACCCTTAAGACAAGCTTCCAATAGATTGATAGGAACAAAATACGCCTGTTGTGGGGGTGAGATCATCATTTGCAATAACAATTGCAGCTGTACACGTTACACACCTTACCTCGATATGGGTACAGGAGCTGGACTTCTCACAGAAGTCACATTTCTCTGGGCATTATAGTAGTTTTCATAAACAACAGGAGCTAGGAAAAGTTGACAGTAGTAAATTACAAGCCTCTTACAGACAGAAAATACTTGCTATACGAACATTCAGCTGCAAAGCCTTTCCCCTCTCTGAGAAAATGCCTGATCAGGAAACTAAAAAATGGGACTATGATCTCCAGGGGCTGTCAAAAGTGGCAGAGCCTAGTGCTGCATGGCAACGAATTAAATGCAAAATGAGTGTTTTCTCCACGCAAAACGATGCTGACCAGAGCAGCCAGCTCCATGAGGATTACAGAGCAGTCAGCAATTCTTTCTGAGATTCTACCAAGCTCTTACCTGGAGCCAAACTTCCAGTTTTGCGTAAATTTACGAAAAAATCAACATCCTTCTCAATGCTGCACATTTCTAAACTCTTGCGGATTTCCTCATATTTCTGCAAAAGGGAAATAAAGTGCATTTGTATACATCAGGTCAAAAAACAAGGCTTTTTCCCAATTGCTTACCACACATAGGGCGAAAGCCCAGTACTCACACAAGCTTCAGTATCAGGCGAATCACAGAATTCCAGAATAGTATGGGATGGAAAGGACCTTTAAAGCCCATGCTGTTCCACCCCCTGCCACAGGCAGGGACACCTTCCACTATCCCAGGTTGCTTCAAGCCCCATCCAACCTGGCCTTGGACACTTCCAGGGATGGGGCAACCACAGTTTCTCTGGGCAACCTCTGCCAGGGCCTCATCACCCTCAAAAAAATGTGGGAATCCCAGAGGAAACCTCATTTGCAAGAGTTTTGGCCAATCCTTCTGCTTGCCCACTCCTGCCATTGTCTTTGGTCAATCAAGGGCCACAGCCCAACTCAGATGTAACACAGCTTAGTGCCCAGGAGAACAAATTGTGCTGTGCTTTCTATGCAGAGAAATGAAGATTTTCAGTTGAGGTACCTCATCATTCTGGACACAGCCCAGGGAGAGCTGGTTGACGTGGAGCCAGAGGGCATTACGGAAATAGTTGATCCGCTCGCACTCCTGAGTCTCAAAGAACTGAAACAACACAGACAAAACTGTCCATAACATCTTTAAAATGAGGACAAATCTCTTTTTTCCTGATTGCTTCACACCCCCACGTGTCAAAACAAAGCTAACTGACAGGAGCAGTTGGTGATGGTCTTCTGCAGGAAACAAGGAAGCCAGCAGTCCTCTGGATTGTACAGACAAATAATCCCTTTATACAAACAGGTAATTCAAAGGTGAGTACTAAGCTTGGAAAATCTGCAAGACTAATGAGGAGGGGACCACCCAGTATATTTCTACCTCTGGGGAGACCAAGCCAGCTTCCTAAAGGCAGTACAGATTCCCAAGGTACCCTGTGCTCCTGTGGTCCCAGCCCACTTCCCTTACACAGGTACCCTTAAATCACAGAATAATTTAGGTTGGAAAAGCCCTCTAAGATCATCAAATCCCACCATTACTCCTTGGCACTGCCGAGGCCACCACTAACACATTTCCCCATGTGCCACATGTACATGTTTTTTTTAACATTTCCATGTTCCAGTATGGAGCAATGAAAAAAAGCACTGGGGATGTATGAAAGCAGACGTGTATTGACTGGTTGGTCTTCTTGCTCTTTCTTGCCCAGCCCTTTTCCAAGCAGGTTTAAACCCTTGTGAAATCTGCTGTCTGGTACACCTCAATTTCACATGCTTTTACACATTTCCATGAACACCCACACTTGTTACCACTTACGACCTTTGCAGCACATGGAGAGGAAAACTTCCACATCATCCATCTGCAAAAGTGAAACTGCTGCTTTCCACTCCCCACCACAGAATCATTAGGGTTGGAAAAGCTGTCTAAGAACATCGAGTCCAGCCACTAACCCAGCACTGCCAAGCCACCACTAAACTGTGTACCCATCCTAGAGGCTTCCAGAGAAGACACCAAAAGCACGCCAGCACAGAGACACTCATGCACACCACACAAAACAGACAGCAAATTCCAGTTCAAAAGGGAAAAGCAGAATAGCATTTCTCTCTGAAGAGAGGCAACTTGGAAGGGAGCAGCACAGCTGGGAATGGGAAAGCTGGTTGCAAGCCTGAAGCAGATCTGGGATAAAATCTGTCTTTGCAGTCCCTGTCCATCCCTCGGTCACAGATCACAGGCCAGCAGCAGAGCAGCTGCTCAGCCCTCTTGCTACCAGTCTGGAATTCCCCAGCATGTGCTAGAAATCCCTGCTGGACCACTTCCCTGTGAGGCAGCCTGCTTCAGGCTGATACACCCACTCAGAGGGGATCCCCCACTACTGCATGGTCTGTGAGACACAAGGTAAGGAGCTCTTGGCACAGTGCATGTGCATGTGGAGATGTCTTCTCCTGCATCTCCAGCCACCACCAGCCTCTGCAGAAAAGTCCTGCGAACTCTTCCAGAGTTTCAGACAGTCTTCCAGGTGCTCCAGGACATACTGGCCTGGAGTCACTGAGTATCCAGAGGTGACCACAGCTGTTCAAGATGACAACTACAGCACACGTGCAAGCAGGTAGTGAGCAAAAATGTCCCTACCTCGACTCTGTCAATTTTAGAAGGTGGTGGAAAAATAAAAATAGTGAAATAAGAGCAGAAACCTTGAAGCAGTGGGGCCTTGAATCAAGAAGCCATGTTTGAGACACGCACACGGGGTTAGCTGCAATACGTTCCTGCCAGGGGAATACACAGACAGCAAATCTGCACTGTCCCTGAGCCCTGCAGCCAGGACTGCAAACACAGAGGACCACGCTGCCGTGTGGAGGTGTTTAGGGGCATTCACCTCACAAGCTTTGATGTGCTCATTCTGCCACTCTTCTCGGATCTTCTCCATTGTGGTCACACTCTGCTGGTAACTCCTGTCTGTGAGACAAATCACATTTCAGCTGAAGGCGTCTCTGTCCATGGCTGTGGGGTTGGAATGATTTGACCTTTAAGGTCCCTTCCAACCCAAATCATTTTATGATTCTGTGGCTCCATGATTGACATTCATTAAAAAAATCCCTTTGCTAGAAGGTAATTCTAGGGTTGGGAGAAAGGCTGAAAAGGCTGGGAGATCAGGGATACAGCAGAAGGACATGGCTTTGGTGGGGCCATGCAGGCTTCTCCAGGGATGTTGCCCACTGCTGCTATCTTGGGCGTGTATTTCCGAGGAGTTCTGTAACCCAAGAGCTGGAGCTCACCCATGAGCCACTCCACAGCTTCACAACCCCCTGCCCCTGGAAACGGTCCCCTCACCCTCCCAACATGGCATTTCCACACTCACCAGTGTCCTCCAGTGCTGATTTTGTCTGAGCCAGCTTCAGGAACAGCTGCCAAAAACAGGAGAGACAAGGAAGGTGGAGAAGAGGCTGGGTGCATCACCAGTGGCACTGCAGCCCCACTGGGGAACATCACCAGCCACCCCATCCCGCCCCAAAACCCAGACCTGGCAGAAGAGCCTGGGGCATGAGAGCTGCAAGAAAAGACATCCCTTTCCCCCGCTACACCGCAGCCACCCACTTCCCATACCTTCTCCTGCTGCTTCTGCGTGACCAGGTTGGCGTTGCGGTGCACAGCCTGCTCCGCCTCGTCCTTGTCCCGGCAGCGCTGCTCGTACAGACGCTTGGCCTAGGACAGACACCAGGACAGACAGATGCTGACACACCTCGGGAGGAGGCCTTGGGGAAAAGCTCAGCCTGCAAGGGAACAGGCTGCCTGCAGAGCAGGGAATGGCACAAAAGATGCCCTGCAGCTTGGGAAAAGCCTTGCAAGGCAGCCTTGCTCTTGGATTGAGGTGAAAAGCTCCCGGCAATCCAGGCCATGGGCATGTCCAGAGAAGGGCTGGGAATGGGCAGAAGCACAAGTTTGATGAGAAGCAGCTGATGGAGCTAGGAAAGGGGCTGAGCCTCGAGAACAGGAGGCTCAGGGGGGACCTTGTGGCTCTGCACAACTCCCTGCCAGGAGGGGACAGCCTGGGGGGGTCGGGCTCTGCTCGCAGGGAACAGGGACAAGACAAGAGGAAGTGGCCTCAAGTTGCATCAGAGGAGGTTTTGAGTAGATATTCAGAAAAACTTCTACACAGAAAGGGTTTTCATGCCCTGGAACAGGCTGCCCACAGCAGTGGTGCAGTCACCATCCAGGGAAGTGTTCAAAAGAAGGGAGATGGGTTAGTGGTGGGCTTGGATGCATGGTTGGACTTATGCATCTTAGAGAGGTTTTCCAACCTGACTGATTCTCTGATTCTAAACCATTTGTATCCAACCCTGCAAGGCTACCACTGGCTGTGTCTGTGGCGTGCTCTTCACTGTTTCTGAGCACATCCTCCACACCACTCACACAGACACGGCGTCAAGAGTCACAGCAGAGGAGGAAACCCCTCTCATTTAAGCCTATCCCAGTGCCATGTGTGTGTGTGCGTGTGTGAGCAGCATTAACCCACGTGGCAAGGAACATCAGCACATTTGCTTTACCTCCATGGTCTTCTTGTACTGAAGATTCCTGTTTTTGTGAATTGCCTCCATTATCAGCTCTATCTGTGAAGACAACAGACCTGGGGTCAGCACATCACTGACCATCAAAGCTCCAGGACACACTGTGTGGCTCAGAAGAGGAAGAGCCACACATCACAATGAGATGTGTTTAAAGACCTTCAACCAACCAAATCATCTTCACAAAACTCATCTTTTGTGCTTCTGCCTCAGCCTTGCATTGTGTATGTAAAGGAACTCTACAAACTAAATCCTAGCAATAAACAGTACTATATCACCTCCACAGACTCTGGCAAAACTGTGAAGCCCACACCCCTCTTCTGTGTCCATACCAGTCCCTGGTTCTAGCAGTTTTCCCTGGTTTTCCAGACAAAGGAATCTCAAGCCAGAAGAAGTTAAAAGGCTTGGCCATCTTAGCAGCCCCTATGGAGACCATACAGCACTATAAACAAATGCTTTCAAAACATTCCAGTGCTGTGGCTAGCCCCAAAAAGCACACGAAGAAGAGGTGGAAGTGAGAAGAAGGAAGTTGGAGGTTACTACACATTTCAACACAGTTGCAACACGTAGGAAGGAGCTCAGTACTTCCCCAGCAGATCAGGCAGTGGAGGCGTGGCAGGGGCTGGGACATGGCATCAGGCAGCACCAGGATCAGCCCCCTGTTGGGGCAGGAACAACACCCTGCAGAAGGACACGTGCCTGACCTTTTTCCGATGCAGCTTTTGTTTTTCCCTGAAGTCCTCCATCTTCTTTGCTTCCTCCCTAAGGGTTTGAGCCAGCTGGATGTGACCTTGTCCCACATTGTCTATCTCTGCAAAGAGAAAAGAAATCCAATATTTATATGTGTGTATATATATATATATATATATTCCTAAAGAGACTGTTTCTCAAGTCGACTTAGAACACATCACACATCACCTTTCAGAAAAGTGAAAAAGCTCCACCTTGTTCAAAGCAGTCTCCAAGGAGAGCTCACCAATGTAAGGATCAGTCCTGCTGGGACTTGCTCCCCAGTTTCAGAAAATTCTCCCTCTCATGCAGGTAAATCTAGGCATGTTTCAACACATTGCGTTGCCTCAGACCAGCAGGCAACAGCTTGGAGCACAGAAAAATGAAGGCTAAAACAATCTCAGGCTCCTCCTGCTGAAGGCGAGCAGCCACACCGTGAAACACCACCCCAGTGGTGCCAAATGCCAGCTCCTGATTCAACCCCAAAGCTGCTCCAAACTCACAGCTGTCAGCAGTGGTGAGGGCACAGCCATGTTAGGGAGGTCCACAGAGGCAGCAAAAAAACCTGGATTGGGCAAGGGATGGACTGGGCACAGGATAGCAGAGTGCTCACCCTCAAGGTGCTGTCAGATGGCACCATGGCAGGATGTGACACGTGACAATGTACGCTGGCCAAAGCACCATCTTTTAGAGGCTCCAGTTGGAATCAAACAATCACTTAGGTTGGACAAGCCCTCTTAAGGTCCTCAAGTTCAACCATTCCCTCAGCACTGCCAAGGCCTCCACTAGCCCATGTCCCCAAGGGCCACAACCACACAGATTTTAAATCCCTCCAGAGATGGGGACTCCAACACTGCCATGGGCAGCTGGGCCAGGGCTGGACAGCCCTTTCCATGAAGAAATTTCCCTAGTATCCAATCTAAACCTGTCCTAGCACAGCCTGAGGCCGTTCCCTCTCCTCCTGTCCCTGTTCCCTGCGAGCAGAGCCCGACCCCCCCGGCTGTCCCCTCCTGGCAGGGAGTTGTGCAGAGCCACAAGGTCCCCCCTGAGCCTCCTTTTCTCCAGGCTGAGCCCCTTTCCCAGCTCCCTCACCCTCTCCTGGGGCTCCAGCCCCTTCCCCAGCTCCGTTCCCTGCCCTGGACACGCTCCAGTCCCTCGGTGTCTCTCCTGTCCTGAGGGGCCCAGAGCTGTCCCCAGGGTCAAGGTATGAGTCACAGTGGGTCTGTGAAGAGGACAAGCCTGTCTGTCAAACTCCAGATGACCTTCCTGTGCACAGCTTCCTGTGTACAACATAAACATGACTTCTGAGCTGCAGCCAGATCTGAAAGCCCAAGAGATCCCAAAATTATGCCCTGTGGGCCTCCAGTCCCACATGTATCCTGGCTCACTTTGTCCCAAACCCCACACACTGGGATGAGCCAGGCCAGCAGTACAGCCTATGCCTGGCCTCAGCACTGCACAGCTTTAGAGATTTCTCTGCTTTTTTCTTCCCAAGCAGTTGCCTTTAGGCTTTTGTGCTGCCAAGTGTCCTGGCAAACACAAAGAATTACTTACGTTGCTTGAAAACATCAAGGGATCTCTTCAGCGTGCTGAAAAACACAGGCAGGGCATTAAAAAAGGGTGGAAAAGCACAATCAGTGACAGGCATCAGCAGAGCACCTCTTCCAAAACGAGCTCACTCAACAATGGCCAAAGTACCTCAAAGCACATTTATTTACCCTCTTAGTACCTCCAGCTTTTTCCCCTCTCAGCCAGTATAACACAGTTCACTTGGTTTGACACCTACTTTACACCTTTCTGAACACTGGATGCTATTAAAAATTCAAAGTTTCATGACAAATGTTTCCGGCAACCTCCTAAAACCATCGTTTGGAACAATGAACAATTCAGCATGGTGCATTTGCCAGAGGTTGGGAAAGTAGGGAGCTTTTCTCCCTATTCATATTGCACAGTAAAGATGTCAGAAACATTTTAAGTGACACCTCAATAGCAAACTGTAAGTAAATGACCAGGGTATGTATGAAGTGCAGAAGCAGAGGAGGAAGCAGAAGGCACTGAGGTTCACTTGGGAAATGGAGCAAACCGCGGTGGCCACAGCATGCTGGGCTCTAAAGATTTGCGTGGTTTGAGTCAAGGAAGTACCTGTACTTCCCTCTGGCTACAAAACCTGTCCTGGAGGTAACCCAAGGTCTTATGATCCTCAGCTTTCTGCTGACCCACCAGCTCACACTCCCCCTGAGCATCTACAGTGCTTTGGTTAATCTGTGGATAAGGGGAACAGCTCCAATTCAAAGCAAATTAGAACCCAACTGGGCACTGCTCATTCAGAAGAACAATTTCAGCTCATCTTCTGAATGCCCCAATCACATTTCAATTCTCTTTTGTCCCACAGCCTCCTTCCTTCTCTCCCTCCTTCATGGCTTCAGGGACACCCATAAAAGCAGCTGTGAACTTACTTCAGCTCCATCTGCCCACAGGGCTTCTTCTTCGACAAGTTTATGAGCTCCTTGCCATATTTTTCTTCTATAATTGCTCTGTTGAGGAAAGAGAGAAATCAAAGAGAGAAATCATTGATTGGTTTGGGTTGGAAGGGACCTGAAAGCTCATCCAGTTCCACCCTCTGCCATAGGCAGGGATACTTCCACTATCCCAGGGTGCTCCAAGCCCTGTCCAACCTGGTCTTGGACGATTCCGGGACAGCCACAGCTGCTCTGGGAAACCTGTGCCAGAGAGGGTCCCACCACCCTCACAGCCAAGAATTCCTTCCCAAAATCCCATCTAACCCTGCCCTCTGTCAATGCGTGGCAATAAGTACTCTCCATACCTGGCACTAATCCCTAGGGAGAGCACCTGAAGAAGAGACCAAACCTTGTGAGGTGGCATAAATAACACCTTTGAGAGACCATATTATCTCTTCCTCATGGAAGAAAGGAAGGAGGAAAAGAGAGCCCATGTGTTTCAGTGTAAGAACAACCAATTCTTTGCAGCTGCTTTGAAATCACCACAGACAACCAGGGCTGGACTTGCTTGGTCAAATGTGGGCAACCCTAGCTGTTTGCGGCCAGTGAAAAGGAACAAGTTCTGCTAGAGGCTGCCATTAGAACATCTACTGGATAAAACAAATAACTTTCTAAAATGCTTTAGCTACTAACACAGATGGAGACCCCTGCGTGGTTGATTTCTGGAGACTGGCAATGAAATTCACCTACCTTAACTCTAAAAACTCCAGAAGCTAATAGTGAAATTGAAAAAAATACGTATTATAGACGGATTTTTTTTCCTACCTAACAACATTCCCATGAACTTTGTTTGAGACAACACATCCAGCAGGCACATTCTCCATCCTGGAACTGTGTAACAAATGTGCTGATCAACTGGGCCAAGTCCAAGTCCAAGACCTGGCAAATCCAGGTCCAGCCTCTAGTCTCCTCGTGGCTAGACACCTCAGTGGGAACCTACACCTCCTTCAAGACCAAAGAAGGCACAGGGTGTAGAGGAGGCTTTTGGCACTCTCTGCATTGTCACGGATGAGTGAGACTTGGTTCTAAGGGTCCAATTCCTCAAGTGGAAGGCCCAAATTTTCCTGGAACATGGGATTACAGCCTGAACAGATGTAGGTGCATTAGACACTTTTAAGTGCAGTACTCCTCCTGTTCATCTCGATTTTGTTTGTTCCAGGATGCTCTGTACTGAGTTGTGCAGTCAGAGGTTGGCTTTCTCCAGTTGCCATTACCAAAATGACATTAATTCAATGTACAGTGTTCTACAATGCTCTTCATATTTAGCTATTGCTAACCAGGTGAACCATAAAGACAAAATACATGGCCAGATCATCACAGCTGTTTTTGCAGCCACAGAACCTCTGCTTAGGTCATCTCCTCTGGTTAATAATGGCAGTACCTAGCCCTACCACTTTTTAGCACTGAATCTATGGGGTGTTCATAATGTACAAAGACAGAACAAAGCTATGGCTCTCCTCGGCCAAGATCTTCTAACCCCATCTTCTGCAAGGTGAACAGCAAGGTGAACTTAATGGGACAGCATTTTAACATCAGTTAAAGATGGCAGAAGTCAAACTGGGAATATCAGGAGCAGTGCCACAGTATCACTTCCAGGCTCAATCCAATCCATTGTCAGAAGCAGCTCCCTACCTTTCCTTCAGAAAGTCTTCAAACTCTTTGCAGTTCTTCCTGCCATCGTTCAGATGCTGAATGATGCTGTCGTAGCCAACCGTGCTGGTCAGATCTGTGCTCTGGAAACACAGGAACAGGAGTCGTGTCCTTGTCAGTGCAATCCATGGCCACTGCCACCTCCTGAGACATTTGCACAGGCCATGGCTCCGTGGGAGCAAGCATGCAAGTGCCTCTTTATGAGATAAAATCTTTTCTTTTAGCCATAGGAGAGACTTCAGATTGAGAACAATGGTGGCAATTTGGGACAAGGTACATCTATGCCACTCATACTTGCCATAGACTTCTGAAGGGTCAGCATTTTCTTCCAAATTATTCCTTAAAACCATAAATTGCACTGATACAAAAAGGAAAAGGAAAAGGAAAAGGAAAAGGAAAAGGAAAAGG